>MQRK01239130.1:0-12059 GCA_001938485.1 Girardia tigrina | reverse complement strand
ATATATATATATATATATATATATATATTAAAATAAAAAATTGAATAAAAAATAAATAAATAATTCATTTATTTGTTTTTCATGATTATTTTTTTGTAATTGATTAAATGAATTTAACTAATTTTCAATACTGTTATTCTTCAATCAAGGTACAATTCGTAAAAATATATAATTAAAAAAATATTTTCTCAAATTATTATTCTTTTTCCACGTTATCACATGTTGAATTTGTAGAAACAAGAACATATTTTCAATTTTATTTTACTAAAAATATATCGAAAATAATAATTTAGACTATTTTTGTCTCAAAATTTAACATTTCTTTCAACTTTAACGAATATAATCCAATTTTTATGTTTATTAAATATAATAAATTTCAGAATATATAGTTAATTTTTTTATGAATCCGAAGTGCAACCGATTAAAAAAAAATTTCTCATTTTTATTGATAAAAATATTTTGAATATGTAAATTTTGGTTATTTTTTTAAGTATAATTTTATGCCGAAGCAGTTGAAAACTGCTGCTTTAAGATTTAATTAACTTGTTAACGTACATTCATTAAAGACTTTGACAATTAATCTTTATATATATTGAATACACGTGATCATTTACTACATTATATGATAAGGTTTCCCTGCAAAAATAAAATTAAAATCCCTTTGTACAATCGGATCATCAATTTTATCAATTGAGAAATTGTCAGTTAATTATAAGTAACAATTTCAACAATAGAACTAATACTTTATTTTGATGTGACACTTGAAAACAGTCAGGGTTAAATGAGTCTATGTTTTTCACTTCTCGCACTAAAAAGCAACAATTTCAACACCATAAAGATTATTATTTTAAATTTTGTTTTCCCATTTCAAATTTAAAAACAATTGTCAAAGATCAAAAATGCCACATAACACGTGCCACTTGTCTACCGTCAATTGAGGAAAATTTTAATCAATAAATTACTTTTATTAATTGGTTTTAGTACTAAGTTTAACTTACAAAAAATTCTAGAATTTTTAACTTATTTCAAAAATACACTCAATCTTTTACCGGTAACATATAGCTTGGAATATCGGGTTTTTACCTTTTCATTTTTTTCCTCTAGAATAATATTTTCTCAATTTAAAATATTGATTATTTCAATAGAATCAAGAGAACAAATCGCCCGGAAAATTTAAATTAATTACACGGGCTAATAATAGTAACTCTCTTTCTCGGTTGTTGGTTTTTTTTAACATTTTTAAAATCAAAATGTCATTTATGTTAGAAAACAAATTAACAGAAAAGTTAATATTGAAGTGAAATGAACACAAACATACACAAATGAATTCAGAAGGTTGTAATAAATTATAATTTATAATAAAGAACATCGATTAAAAGGTGTTTCGATTTCAAAATTATTAATTGTTTTTTTTGAAAAAATATCACAAATCAATGCTACTTCTTTTGATTTAAAGGGATATTGACTTGATAAATTTACATGTAAGGCGCAAGCGTTTATTGGTAAACACAAAAAGCGAAATGAGTTTAAAGGATTATAAAATCTTATATGGTGAGTTTAATCGTTACTGAAAGTTATATAGAATACTAAAATTCAGATCTAATGATGCTAAAACTAATGTCCACATATTGCTTTCCATCAATTCAAAGGCTTTTCAATAGCATGATGATAACTTAATCTAAATTCAATTTATTGGTCAATAAAATTCAGGCATTTTAATTTTTTTCCAGTTTTTAACGCATTTTCTCATATGAAAAAAATACGCTTTGTATTCATCATGTACGTATATGTATGTATGTGTTTATCACAGCAAATTACAGGTACCGGGTACGCCCAAGACCCTATAAGCGATATATTTTGGATAGGCCTCGTCAACAGCAGTCCGCACAGTCCTTTTTTTAGTTTTCGAGAGATTGAAGAAATATCGAGCAGAAGGCTTCATCTACGAGTGCTACGTAAGCTATCATAAGCCAGTAAAAAAAGTTTTTGTTGTAAAAGTTTTCGATGTCTAGTTATTAACAAATGTATTTGTGAAAATAAAATGAAAAATATTAATAATAAATCAAATCTTCCGTTTTTTTGTCAAGTTTTTGTCCGTTTTTTTCTTTCAGGCTGAACATTTAAATAAACTTTTATGTATTTTATTAAACTGGTTTTTTGTAAAATACTAATTTCTCTATGATATTAACGATTTCATAGACCAATCGCAGTATAATAAACTATTCACAGTATAAAATACCAATCACAGTATAATAAATCATTCGCAGTAAAAAACTATTTAGAAAGAGAAAATGCCCTGTGCGTCACTCATCGTAGTGAGTACTGATCTATATTTTTTTAACTTTCATTATGTTTTGTGTAATGATTCTGAATAATGGAACGTACATTATTACAAATTGTTGAAAATTATGATATAAGTTTTAACATTTTACGATTATGAAATATGCACTTCCTTTTTAAAAACTTTTTATTGATTATTTTTCCACAAAAATGTACATAAAATCATTTCTATCTAAACAGATTAAAATATAACAAGATAAAAACTATCATAGGGTATGTTAGCTGATTACAATACTAATTTTATGACATTTAATTTCACGGATATAAATTTGTACCTTTGGGAGAAACTGAATAGACATATGAGACGAATGAACTTGAAACCACACCATTGAGAAGATGTGATTATAAGAGAAATGGATGGTTACGAAAGGCATTTGATTAGGGATCATAAACTGGGTAAGTAGAACGATTGCATTTCCCAAATATAAAACTCTTAGTTATGGAGTAAAAGCAAAAGAGACACAAAAGGGCTGCAAAACTATGGAACCCTGGGCCATAATTGATATTTCATATGTGGAAAACTAAAACGGGCCAGAGATCTAAAAGATCGCAGATCTGTAGCCGTGAGAAATAAATTATTTAAATGTTTTGTACAGTGATCTGTGTCGTCGGACGAGCAACATGTGTAAATCAATATTTAACACTCGCTATCGAGTCAAGTTGCACATAATTTATTTCAAAAGATGAGTTATCTATTCATCAAACAAAATTTAATTCACATTATGAGAGATTACATTGTTGATCATAGACTCATTAATCAGAACTCATTAATCAATATACAAAATATGGAAAAAGTAAAGCAGGCTCAATATTAAATATTTTTATTTTTACTTTCATTGTCAATTAAAATCAATTTAAATTTACTTCTTTTTAACAAATAAGAATGTGAGGTGAAAAATATTCTTAGAGTGATCAAAAGATAACCGAAGTTCCGTCCAAGTTTATAAATAGAATAAACCCCCATTCAGACAAAAAAAACGTCATGATATTTTAAGTATAAATAAATGAAAATCCATATAGCCCCCCCCACAATGAAAATTTTATCCAAATTTTTTTCGTTTTTATTATTTTTTAAATGATTTTTTTAATTAATAGAAAATTTTCTTTTTGAAAAATGGTTTTCAGCAAAAGATGGGGTTATGATCAGTCACACTTGTTGTACCAGTTAACAAAGTTCTGTGGAGCGAACAGAATACTACATGAAAATAAGTTTAATAAATAAAAATTTAGTTTAGTTATTCCTGAAATTGATTTAGTAATAATTTTTAAATACTTAAAAATTTTAAAATACGGTATCAAATTCTAAACCTAAGCCGTTTAAGGGTTAGTATTAAAATAACCATTTAAAATTAACTGTCCTGTTAATATATGTTTTAAGGCAATACCAGTTCAAAAAACTTATCAAACCCCAGTACACCAAGTATAACCATATTTTTCCAGAAAATAATATTTTTTTCTTGGACAGGTAAGGGTAGAGAGCAATGTAGAATTATTTCCAAAAATAAATCGCCTTGTTTTTTTAATTAAATGATTATTACAGCAAACTAAACCAACCCAATGGCTTATTTGAGGAAGATATTTATAATCGTATTTTTACAGAAAATAATTATTTATCTTGAAAATTTCTTTTATCACCTAAAAAAACGACAAAGAAAAGATTGGACAACAAATTTTCGGTTGTTTTTTGATTATAGTCCCCACCAATTAAAATTCTTTTTTTTTAATTTTTAAATGGCTTATCATTATTTTTATTGAATAGAAATTTTCAAGAAAAATTTATTTTTCAAAAATATTTTTAATATGAAAAAATAGTTTTATTACCAGAATAAAACTTTCTGCACCGACCGATCTTTCTGTTCTACCTTATTCCCATAGTCCAGTGTAGTGTAGCAATACACGAACAAAATACTTAGTATAAATAGTTTTAAAATATTTTATTATTTTTTTTGAAATTTGATAATTTTTAAAAAGATAAAAATCTTATTTGTGTTTAAAGGTAATTATAATAAATTAGAAAAAAAAATTTTTCCAAGTTTTCATAAAATAAAAATGTATTAATAATAATATCGTCAAAAAACAAATGTCTTCTCCGTGTTTTAACACATCAACAGGCCATGGAATTCAGATAGAACTTCACCAAGAAGTATAGCAAGTACTATTGACCATAACTATTTTTGCAGATAAAATAATTATGATTTTTTTAGACATTTTCATTTTTGAAAAATAATACATCATTTAAAAAATAATGAGTAGAAGTTAGTTAAAATTTTCGATTCGCCAAAATATTTTTTGTGTGAAATTCTGAAATTCTAATCTTGAATCAAACATCATTGAAGATAATGTCAACTAACATGGAGACCAGAATTTATTCTTGATTATGAGATAATCGATTAACAGCCCAACAAACTAAACTAACCCAGTCGTTTATTTGGGATGGATATGTTGGATTTTACTATTAATTGGATCATAACCGTATTTTGCAGAAAAAAACATTTCCTTTTTTTAAAAATATAATATTATTTAAAAGATTTTGAAAAATATTTTTATCGGTTGGTTAGGGAAGGAATACATAAGTATTTTCATAAAATAAATTGCTTCTGTTTTTTTTAATTTAAGAAAACTAAACCAACCTAAAAACTTATATGAGAAAGATACGTGGGATTTTATTATAACCGTACTTGTGCAGAAACAAATATTTTTCTTGAAAATTTCTTTTATCATTTAAAAAATAATAGTAAAGAAAAGGCTTGAAAATAAATTTTTCAGTGTTTGGTTAGAGACAGTATATTAGGTGCGTACAAAAATTCGTGTCCGATATTATTTATCAAATGATTTGCTAACAGTAATCTACAGTTGCAGTGAGTCAAGATAAACTTAAAAATAAGGTTAATTTGAATTAATTTGTGCACAGACTTAGTATTCAAAATGAACAATGTCATGTTATGTTATACGAATTTAAAAAAGGAGTGAGTGTTGGAACTGCTATAAAAATATTAAAAACGTTTATTCGGATCGTGCTGCTGCTCTTAGGGCAGTTAAAAGTGGTTTGGTCGATTTCAAAATCGTGACTTAAATTTAAACAATTAAATTCCCTCAGGGTGACCTTCTGACATTAATAAAGACTTTATCAATGATTTGGTGAGTATTAATCCAAAGATTTCAACTGAAAAGATAGTTAAGAAGTTAAATGTTAACAGATCAACAGTTTTTTGCCATTAAAAAAAAATTGCTATACTTTGAAACTCAATATATAGGTTCCGCACATTTTGACAGAATGGAACAAATAGAAACGTGTTTCGACTGCTGTTTCTCTCCTTACAAGTCAACAAAATTAGCCTTTTTGATCGAATAATAACTGGGGATGAAAATGGATAATGCATCACAACAGAAATAGAAAAAAGAAACTGGAAGCATGAGTATAAACAAGGAGAATCTTTGACAAAAGCTGAATTGCATCCAATGAAAATTTTGTAATGTGTCTGATGGGATCGAAGAGGAATAATTTAATTTGAGCTTCTTTCACGTGGCAAAACAATAACTGTGGAGAATTACTGTAAGCAACTCCCCAAACTCAATATGGAAATCCAAGCAAAACGTGTAAGTCTGGTCAATCGAAAAGACATCATCTTTCACCACGACAATGCCAGACCCAATGTCGCTCAACAGACACTGCAAAGATTAAGGAAGCCAAAATTGGAAATCTTCCAACATCCCTCATACTCCCCTGACCTTTCCCCTTCGGATTTTCATCTTTTTTGTTTCCTTTCAAATAATTTGAATGGCAAAAAATTGTTTATTCCGAAGAAGTCGAAAACTACATTACGACTTTCTTTGAAAATAAATCCTCTAGTATCTACTAAAAGAAAATTCAAAAACTTGTAGAACTTTGGGAGAATATTTTTTCATGAAAATATGTTTTAGTTAATTTATTTTAAATCCGGTGCGATTTTTGGCACACACCTAAAAAAAATAAATTGCCTTGTTTTTTTTTATTTTAGGCAAACTAAACCAACCTAATGAACTTATTTGAAAAGTATAAGTAAGATTTTATTATTACCGTACTTTTGCAGAAACAAATATTTCTCTTGAAAATTTCTTTTATCATTAAAAAAAATAATGCTAAAGAAAAGATTTGGAAAAGAATTTTTTTCTCAGAATTTCCAAAAAAATAATGTCTCGTTTTTTTATTTAAAGCAAATAGAAAACTAAATCCACCTAATAGCCTATTTGAGAAGGATACTTGGGAGTTTATTATTATCATAACCGTATTTTTTCAGACAAATTTTTTTATCGCTATGAGGAATATTGTAAATTTAGTATGTGGAAATCGGTTGAGTTTAGTATTTGGAAATGTGTTACTCCCACCCAGATGGAAAATTGATATTTTAGATGTTCACGATGAATAGTTTTTCGAGCATAATTTGCATTTTAAATTACAACTTTAAAAATATTAAATCGTTTAAAATTTGAATATTAAAAATTTTTAAATAACTTATTTTTATATTTTTTCTTTACTTAATCATTTTAAAATTAAATTAATTTTAAATAAAATTATTAACAAAATTATAAAAGTAGAATTTTTTTAAAAAAATCTGAAAATAATGTAAAATAAAAATTTGTTGTCGTTTGTTAACGAGAAATTAACAAAATCTTATCAATTTAGCAAGATGTTAAATTACAAGAGCTTTACTGAGAATTGTACAAAGGACAATTTAAACTGTGATGGAAAAACAATATTGGTGTTCTTAATAATCATCATTTAAAAAATATTAATAAAAAATGTTTTATTTATGTGTACGGCAGTGGAGAGAGGGGTAGAAAGGAAATAATATTTTAAAAATTGTTTCAGTTCTATTCTTATTTCAAGTCAAAGATCATCACAGAAAAAAACGAAACGAACCGACACACTGGATATTTGAGGCCACGTAAGATCTTATTATAAACTTTCTTGTGCAGAAACGAATATTTTTCTTGAAAATTTCTTTTGCCATTTAAAAAAATAACGGAAAAAATATTTGAAAAAGAAAGAAGAAATATATATTGCATCTTTTTTTTTATTTAAATTAAATAGCAAACTAAACCCACCTAATAGTTTATTTGAGGATACTTGGGATTTTATTATTACTCTGATCATAACGGTATTTTTACAGATAAATTTTAATATATAATCATTTAAAAAATAATTAAAAAAATATTTATGCGAGCGGTTGAAATAATATTTTTTAAAAATTGTTTCGGTTGTATATTTATTTAAAATAAAACATTAGCACAGAAAAATCGAAAAACGAAACGAACCGAATAGCTGGCTATTTGAGGAGGATACGTGGGATTCAATCTCGAGCTCTCCATGTGAGATCGGTTGTGACACGATGCCGACGACAAACTGTGAACGGAATTCGGTATTGCACTAGACGAAGAAAGTCCCAGAGATTTGTTCATGAAGTTCATGGGATCGGAGAGATTGTTGTTGGTGGATTGGAGCACGTTTCTGTTGAGAGGCATCATATTCGACGGTAACTGGGGATTGATTGGTCGTTGTGGAGGGAACTGACTGGTGGGTGCTTGGTTCGAGTAGTTGCCGTGGGGCGGCATCGTGGAATGATATTGCGGGTGGTTGGCGGGCCCGCCCATTTGCGACGTGTTGGGAAGATTGGGTCGATTTGAGGACTGGACACTCGGGGGCGGCGGAGGCGGTGGTGGCATTCCGCCGTAATTCGATTTCCAATCCATTCGCCTAGAATGCTCTTGAATATTTCCAACTAAAAATGAAATATTGTTATCGATTGCAATATATCGATCCAATTATCACTATTATTATTATTATAAATAGAAAATATTAAAAACCAAAAAAAAAACAATCAAACTAGTGTTAATATTTGAATTGTTTTTTTTCTCTCTAATTATAAAAATACTAAAAATAAATAAATAGAAAAAATGAAAACAGACATGCATGATAATATTCAATAATAAATAATAAAAAACAAACAGGTGGTAACATTAACATAACGACATTCAAAAGTGCGATTGATGCTCTACTGAACTTACTAGAATAATACGGTGAAGCGGAATGTGAACTGACAGTATTCGTTACATGATGGGAATTATTCATCATACTAGAAGAATGAGAAACAGCACCACTGGGAGGATAAATGTAGTTAGGATTTGGTGGATAATATGATGAAAATGAAAGTGAGTTAGGAGCAGCTTGTCGAAATGTTGAACTATATTGTCTAGAGTAAGTGAAGCACGGGTATTGCATTGGTGGATAAAACTGACTAGTGTTAGACGACGCCAGGTTCTTATAATCACATGGCATTTCTTGACCAGAATATTCTATATAAGGATTATTGTAATAGGTTGTAGAGTCAGATTTAGAAACCATTTCGATTTTATCAACGTCTTTATCTGTGAAATTATCCACGTGTTTATTATTGTTGTCAGAATTTGTGTATCGAGTCGCATTAGATTCCAGTTTTGAAACATCTTTTGAATTGATGTCAAAATTATCACCAGCTATTTAATTTAATAACAATATTCACATAATTTATGAGAAAGAAAAAAAACAATAATCAATGAATAAACTCACTTGGTTGTGGCGGTTGTTGAGATGAATTAGAAACGCTATTTGTTGGAGTACCAGGAGACATTGGCATTTGCATGGGATGTGTTGAATTGGAACTGGAACTCGAGCCGGGACTCGACCATTGTTGATTTAAAACCATAGATTTATTCCAGTTAGGAGGGATGTTGGCATCATATCTTACATGAGGGTGCATTGGATTTACGGGGGAATTAAAACCCATCATTCTAGGTCCTGAATAGGGACCGGGATACGGATTATGACCCCTTTGAGAAGGATAATGTATTGGATTTCTATGCATCATGGATCCGTTATGAATTACGTTATTATATGGATTATGACCGTGAAAGGGATGAGGAGTATTAAAATCAGGATGTGGAATAGTCGGTCTGGGAGTTGAGGAAGTGCTACCGTACTCAGAGTTGTGCTGAGAAGTCTGGCCAGATGATATTGTGGAAGATGGCGATGATCCTGTGTTTCGAGATGTACTTTTCTTCTTCTTATCTGATAAACTTTGAATTTCTTGCAAAATCGGTCCAGGATCAGCACTATTACGATCGAATTTACATTCATAATCTAAAAGACACTTGATATAATTTCTTCTTAATGTATATGCTCCCGATGCCGAAGCATTAACATTCACAATTAGACAAATTTCTTTCCATCTTTTCGTTTTTACAACATTTAATAATCCTCCTCGTTCTCGTACTGCGTGATATAATCGAAAAAGATCCAAAGGTTGTTTCACAACAGTAGGAACAGCACTTAATGGAGTATTATTTTCCTGCATAAACCGTAAATATCTTTCAATCCAAGGTCCTCTTTCTGGTTCGTTACCAAGTTCCATTAATTTTTGATAACAACTGTTGTTACTTTGAGATTCGTTATGATGATATTGGCGATTGGGCATCATGTTAGGGTTTGGAGTATAGGGTCGTTGTTGTGGAGGCATATGACTTGGAAATGAACTTATCATTGTATGTGGAGCTTGGTTATTTGGATAAGGTTGTGGATATATCATTGAATGATTTTGTGACATTGGGGGAGTCATTTGATGTTGATTGAATTGTGACTGATTGGAGATAGATGTGTGATGATGTAAATTTGATTCACTGGGCCCTAAACTACTAACACTGTCTTCGTTTTCATCAACCATTGAACTCATGCTCGTTTGAGATGGCGATGGAACAGTATTACTTACCGGTGTTGCTGGATGGCTTTCATTCTTAAAAAAAATAAAATATTATTATTCATAAAATGTATAACTTAAAATTCCATAAAATTTTTTAATTTTAATTAATCTAACAATTATATTTAATATAAACTTTTTTGTCAATAATTTTTAATCACAATTTAGAAAAAAATATCTGAA
Source organism: Girardia tigrina (assembly GCA_001938485.1). Classification (NCBI taxonomy): domain Eukaryota; kingdom Metazoa; phylum Platyhelminthes; order Tricladida; family Dugesiidae; genus Girardia; species Girardia tigrina. The sequence goes on along the minus strand of MQRK01239130.1, from coordinate 1,767 downwards.
TAAATTTTGGGCTACATAATTAATGATTTTTTTTAACTTTAAATAAACATAAACGATTCCATTTATCATTTGAGTATTCATAAACAATAGAGCAATGTTTGAAAATTATTAATAGAAGGAACAATCTTTTTACAAAGATTGTTAATCGAATATTTATAGAACTAAAATAAATATGATTCATTGCTAATGAGTGTTTGAATATCACTTTTCTGAATAATAAATGTTTATAATGATAAGATTGGATTCGTTTTAATAAAGTTTCTTTCACGTGTATTTTCGAAAACTTCACAAAACAATAGAAATTTACTGTTATCAACGGTATTGCAAATAACATGATCAAACTAAATAATTTAAAAGATCAGTGTTGTCTAATTAACATATCGAGTATGTCTAAACAAATTGAAAATTTACTTTTTTCAATGAATCTTAAAACCTTATTTGTCGTCAAATGTTTAAAAGTTTATTTTTCATTTTCATTACAAAACTAAATCATGAAAAAAAATGTTTCGATTATTAAATTTTCTTTCAAATATAAAGATATTTTATGGGATAATTTAGCATTAGTAAATGAGATTAAACAGATGGCAAATGTTTCTCTACAACACGATACGACAAATAAAACATAAAATATTAAATTCTTTCCGATGTTCTTCTAATTGTCTTTAAAAAAATTGTAAAATTACTTCAATCAAATTCCCAATCTAAGACAGAAAAGTCTATTTTTATCATGTGATTTTTAAAATAAACCACATGGAAAAGTTTATTGTTATTTAAATGGTGAAAAATAACACAAACTGAACATAATACAAGTTAATTAAAATTGTAAAAAAGTCTTTTCAGAATGTTAAATTTTATTTTTAGAAAGTTGAGTAGAAAATAATGTAGAAAGCTGATCGAACAAAAACACAAACCAATGGGAACTCTGATATGATTGATATAATCATTTATAACGATATAAAAGCCATAGGACTCCTGTTTTAATACAATGGACTCCCTAAACGATACGAAAGATATCCATCAGAATTTCGTGGCGAGTTATTGTCTGTTATTAAAACCAAAAAAAGAATACCGATTGACTGGTTTATTAAACTTATTTTTGTTAACAATTATTTCGTCGTAAAAATAATTCATTTCACATTTATCAATTTCCTACAGGATTTTGTGATCGGTCTGTAAACGAGTATCCTTTAGATATGATAAAAATTGGCGAATTAATTTTTATTTAATTTTACAAAGAAAGATTTTAAAGCGAACAAAAAAAACGATTATCATTTTTTTCAATTGACTTTTATCACTACAGAAAAAAAAATCCCAATATAAATTATTCATTAATAAAATCAAAAAAAATTAATTAAGATATTTTAATACAATTCAAATAATAAATTTTAAATTATATACATTTTTTTCTTGACAAAAAAATTTTCTAGCAAAACGAAAAAGAAAAATAAGTTAGATAAATTTACATAAATTTATTACAAACTACTATCTTTAAATTTAGTTTTTTTTATTATTATTTAGACAAAAAAAACGTAGTTATAACGAAATTCTTTTATCAATACAAAAAAAATGTAAAAAAATTAAAAGCCATAAATTAATTAAAAAAAAGCGAATATTTCACCTTTTGCGTATTTTTAGTTTTCGATGCCGATGAAGAACGAGCATTGACTGATTTATTAGAATTACTACCGGCACTGGAAGTGTCTTGATTAACACTCGTGGACGTGTTGATTTCGTCTGAAAACGAACGAGAAATTCGAATTTAATTAA
>MQRK01239127.1:0-18113 GCA_001938485.1 Girardia tigrina | reverse complement strand
TGTTGTCGTCGTCGTCATCGATCGGTGGTCGGGGAAGAAGGAAGATCGATAAATTGATTGCGCTGCATTTCCAGATTGGAATCGATGAGATTTTGATGATGATCTTGCCGGATTGTGAGGGGGACGATGAGGATTCGTGGAGACGGACGATATCAGCCGAAAACACTGTCGAACTTGCTTACGAGTTTCCCATTTTGACGGAATTTGAAGATTTGAGTTCGATCCTCGTGTTGGTGATTGTGCGGGCGAAAACGGCCGCTCCGATCGGAATTTCACAATGCGGTAGACGACCAAGGCCATCCACCAAACAAAATAACAAAGAATTAAATTTAAAATATTCTAAATTGACATAAAATGATTTATTTCAAAGTTTATTTTAAAAACCATCTTAAATATCATTCCCATTTGAATCATCATCCTCTGTTCCATAAAGAGAATTAGATATCTTTGGTTTCTCGAATTACTTGATGATATCGATTTTTACACTTTCCAAATCGCTGAGGCCACATGCTATAACTTGTTTGACACTTGCTTTTTTTACCCTTTATAATTATTATTGACTTATTTTGTTTGAATATTGAGGGTTTTGTGGTTACAATAAATTTTTATTCAAAGCGTGATTCTTTTTGTTTTATCTCAAGTTGTTCAAACTTACAAGCTACTCGACCAAGATGAAGACATTGATTAAAACTATTAAATAGTACAATGGAGAAGAGGATATTGGGAAGTGGCTCGATCGCGCTAAATTCATAGCTGAAGTAGCTAATGAAGATTTGGCTAAAGCCATGCCAATGTTGCTAGAAGGTAAGGTATATGATGTCTGGGTTAATTTAGATAAATCACGGAAATGTGATATCGATGAAATCGAATCGGCATTAAAAGAAATGTTTCAAAAAATGACGTGGAAGTTTTTGATGAATTGAAGCAAAAAAATGGAACGGCGATGAAAGTGCCCAGAGTTTATTGAGTGATATAAAGCTCTTATGTTCAAAGTGTCGCATTTCACTTTGTTGCATTGTCATCTACATCAATTTGAATACCTCCTAATTTCTTTATCAGCTCTTTTCCGTCGAATGTGAAGGAAAAAAATATAAACTTTGATCGAATATTCAAAGATAATTTTAGATTGTATTGCCAGTAAGGCCAATGTATTTTTAAGGGAAAATCGAGAAAAAAATTGTTTTGGCCGTTAGGAATAGCAAGGACAATAAATTGATTCGAGATGATGTCCGACAGCCACCAGGACGTGATGGGAAACGTTCGTGGCAGAACGCACCGAAAGAAATGTCACAAAAGTCCAATGACGGTGTCGAGAAGGTGACTGAGAAGCGCATATATAAAACCTCTTTTGCTAAATGCTATACTTGCGGTCAACCAGGCCATTTTGCAAGGAATTGCAATAATTTAAACTACAATGGAGAGCAGTAGGCGTTGCTGGCTCTCCTATTATAATTCAGACGCTACCAATTGTGAGTGCTTGGATAAATGGTACAGAGGTCCAGGCACTGATAGATACCGGCAGCACGGTGAGTATGATAGAGAGAAAAGTATGCTGTGGAGAGATAAACGAAAAAGGAGGATGGGTCACTGGAGTGGGCGGAATAAAAGTAGAGTATAAAATGCAAGTTAGTGTTGAAGTAACCGTAGGAAGAAGAAGAGTAAATAGTGATATGTTAGTGATGAATAAACTAGTATCTGGTGTTGATGCGATTTTCGGAATGGATTTGATAAAGAAATTAGGAGGTATTCAAATTGACGTAGATGGCAATGTGTCATGGAATTCGAACAGACAAGATGAGAAGATAAATATTCATGTCATAGATTATGCGAGTATAAAAAATATGGTAGAGTGCACAGTGATCGATGATGTTGACTTCACAGCAAGGTTTGATGGTAGTCGATGGGTGGTGAGATGGAAATGGAACGACATAAAACCAATTCAACGGAACACTGTGGCTCAATATAAGGTGAGTGAAGAAGACAGTGAGGAGTACTTTAAGGAACTGGAAAGATGAATTAATAACGGATGGCTGGTCCCAGTTGAGAGAAACAAGAATGGAATTATTCCTCTCATGTGTGTGAAGCAAGAAGCAAAAGGAAAAGTAAGACCTGTTTTGGATTTCAGGGAGGTTAATAAGTTTATTCATTCTCACATGATGGATACAATAGCAGTTACTGAATCGCTCCGCAAGTGGAGAAAAATGTCTGGAAATTGTAAAATTATTGATCTAAAAAATGCGTACTTACAGATACATGTTGAAAAAATCTGTGGGAATATCAGTGAGTGTTTATTAATGATTTTCCATATCAATTAACTCGATTGGGTTTCGGATTGGCTTCAGCTCCGAAGATCATGAATAGAATATTAGATTTTATTTTAGAAACTCAGAATGTATTTTAAAAAGATGTATCTCATTATGTGGATGACTTGATTGTAGATGAAAATATAATTTCGGTTTTGGAAGTGAGAAACCATTTATGAATGACGAAGGAAGCAATTTATTCTATCTGTGGTAAATTAACTGGACACTATTCTGTATGTGGAGGGTTGAGGGTATCGTGTAGCTATTTAAAACGAATGTGTAACGGAATCGATTGGAATCAACCGTTATCACGTATAACAGAAGTTTTGATGAAATATTTATTAGAAAGAGTAAATAAAGATGAAATGGAAAGTCAACTAAATGGAAAGTGTAGTGCGATGCAAGTAAGATAGCAACAGCATGTATTGTTGAGTGTAATGGGAATACGTTAGAAGACGGTAGCTGGCTTAGAAAAGAAGATGATTCGAGTCATATAAATGTAGCTGAACTAGAGTCGGTGATCAAAGGATTAAATATGATCTTAAAATGACACGTGAGAGTTTGATATAATGACAGATTCTCAAGTAGTGTGTGGTTGGTTAAACTCCGTTGTTGATCGGAATAAATGAAATGTTGGTCAAGCGTCGTTTAAAAATGATTGAAGATATAATTGGAGAATTTGATCTTCGATGTAAATGTGTGTGGATAAATTCAGAGCAGAATATTTCAGATCGGATGACTCGAGTAAAACGAAGTTGGCTGGATATGGAAAAGCCAAATGTATTAATGACTGTAAGTGAGTGTAAATATGCAATATCTGACATCAGAAAGCATCATAATTTACACCATATAGGTGTAGAAAACACCATTTATTTACTCGAGAGATATTGGATAGCAGCAGACGTTGTTGAAGTTAAAAGGGTGATAAAAGAGTGTAATAAATGCAACAGTATCGATCCGTCACCGAAGAGAGTAACTCATGATTCGTTAAGTATTCAAAGTAGTAAAAATTGGGAACGTTTAGCATTAGACCATACACATTACAATGGTATTACGTACACTGTCAATGATAGAATTTGGACCAAGTAGATTTTCTGTATGGAAACGAGTGAATTCTGAATCGGTTCAAGATGTGATTGCATAATGTCAAATTGTATTTTCAGAAAGAGGATCTCCACGAGAAATCTGGGTGGATAATGGAACTGCGTTAAGGTCATCAGAATTCAAAATGTTGTGTAACTCATGGGGAGTAAATATTATTTATAGATGTGCATATAAGCCATCAACAAATGGTATTGTGGAGAGATGTCATCGCACAATTAAACGAATTGCGAAGAGGTCTGATATTCCTATATGGAAAGCAGTATTTTACTACAATATAGTACCTCGTGGAAAAGGTGAAGACAAAGTAGTTCCAGCAGAGTCTATATACAGATATAACATCAGATTACCAGTAATGCGTGATGTAGCTGAAAGAAACGGTAAAAATGGATGGAAAATCGGTGATAAGGTGTTTGTTAAACCTCATCAACATACACGATGCACCGAGACATGGACACCAGGGGTCGTTACAAAGGTGGTTAGTGATAATTGTGTTGAGGTTGATGGAGTACCGAGACACGTCCAGGACATACGAAAGAGACAAGAAGAGAATATCAGACTGGCGGATATGGCGGTTGACGGAAAAAACGAAATACAAGATGGATATAGCAGCAGTAGTAGTAGTTACGAGGAAGAATCTAACAATCAAGTTAATCAGGACATTTGCATACGACGGTCCAGCAGAACTCGACAGAGACCGGATTGGTTAAACGATTATGTGAACTAGGGTTCAGATGGGGATATAATTATTACTGAATTATTTTGTTTGAATATTGAGGGTATTGTGGTTACAATAAATTTTTGTTCAAAGCGTGATTTTTTTTGTTTCATCTCAATTTGTTCAAACTTACACCCTTACTTTCCTGTCAGACTTTCGTGTCAGTTGTCAAAATTTAATTACCTTTTTCCCAAATCACTTGTTTGATTGGCTTTTGGATGTAGACACCAGGAAGCTGCAATTGTATGTCAGTCCATCTGAAATAGTGTATTTTCAGATTAGCAGCAACTTCCTTTATGAGTTTTGTAAGATGAGATCTAAACTAGTTCAACTCCTAGAGGGGTTCATTTTTGAAATTCTCCCAAGGTCCCTGGCTTTTTTCTACGATCTTTTCAAAGCATAATTTCTTTGTACATTCAATGGCATTCTTTGGCATGGAACAAGAATACCAGGAGTTATATTTTCCTTTCGAATTGTATTCCATTTGACGATCAACATGGAATTTAGTATTATCCAATCTGTTAGGTATCATACAATGCTGTCAAATGTTTTTACGTATTGCAAGTAATTGTTTTTGTTTTTTATCTCCATAGTTTTGCTAACAAATTAATCAAATATCATGGATTTCAAACCATGTTTAAAATTCGAATCAAAGAAATGTTAGTCCTCTGTCTCATTCGTATAATGAAATTATGCAAATTGATTATTTTATCATAAAACATATCTTACATTCTTCACGTCAATCCTTCCGTTGTTCGTTATGATAGATCAAGTATTTATCTGAACTTAAAATCTCAGTTGAAAATCTTTTTTTAAGTCGCTATCATTTTAACATCACATAGAATCATGTTTATGCAGACAAAATTTTCACAACTTTCTTGAGATCTTGTTTCAATTCAGGCCACTTTGCTCCAAATCATCGGGATCCTTTTTTGCTTAAAGATATGAATATGCTCCTCTATTAGAGTTACAATTTACTTAATTTTGTCATGCATTTTTTTAGTAGCTCTGTTTTCCTGATCTTTGGCATATTGGATAGTTTTAAGCCTAAATGCGGCAGCATAAGTCATTCTCCCATTCTTTTCTGACATATTAGGCTTAAATAATTTACAATTTTAATCTAGATAAATACAGAGGTGGCCATAAGTCGCTTTACCCAGTTTACGCTAAAAGTTGTTAAATAAAAGTTAATTAAATAAAAGTTGTATCATTTAGAATTTTGTGTTTATTATTATTAAAACCGGGTAAAGCGACTTATGGCCACCCCTGTACATGTATCTTTAAAATGTTTGTAAATTTTGAGTGCATCTATATTATAATGAGATGAGACATATGATCAGTAAATCTGTTCAGACTCGAATGTTAAGTAGTTGGTCGGTTAAACATACTGCAGGGGCATTTTAGTACTCAGAAAGTTGAAAATTTTAATGTCAATTAAGTTGTCAATTTAAGTTAAAGTTCGGTAAATAAATAAAATTTTACAGTTTCCAGATCGTTTCCACCTTCTCATCATTTGGGTGTGATTATTTCAAGAACTTAAAAATTATATGTCTGAGATCAGCAAAACGTCTTCATTTGGTCTTAGTACTTCATGCATTCAGACTCAACTTCTGAAATTATTTATCACAAATAACAGTTTACACAAAAGTAAAAAAATGAGCTTTGCAAAGCCGGTAAAGGAGATTATTTCTTGTAAACGTTAATTAAAACTAATTTAAATTTCGAAATCTTATTATTTTTCTTACAAAAGTTATTAATTGATTAAAAATTTAACAAAAAAATGCAGTAGTATCATTTAAATTTGTTTTAATCTATTAAAAAAATTTAATTTAATATATTTTTTAATAATTTTTTAATTAATTTAAAATAAAATATTTTAAACCAAAAAAAATCATATCATTAATGCAAAAAATAAATTAATTTTTAATAATTTTTTTCAAAAATTAAATTATTCATTAGAATTAATAAAAATAAATTCTCAAGTGTATAAACGATGTTGAAACAGTTTTTTTTACAAAAATTTATGATGATAAATAAAAATTAATTTTTCGTGATTTGCGGCAAATTACGCCCGCAGCTAATGTTAAAAGATATATTTTATATGATTAATTAAAATATCAATTATTATAATGTTACATTAATTAAAGTAAATATTTATTGTATTACGTAACGGGTGAAAGTCACACAATCTGCCCGTGTGTAAATCGACAAAAAGCAGATGAATCAACCAATCAGATCGCGGCATTCTGTACGATTTCCCTCGAACACACATAGAAACTCATCTGGCAGATAGATTTCGAAAATTGTTTTTACAAAAAAAATTTAAAAAAAATAAAACTCTTTTAAAAAATCATTTTTATTTCGTGAAAAGAAAAGAAAAATCTCAATCGAAATTCGAACAATAAATTTTCGATTGTATTGTTTCGCAAAACTTCTTTTTGAGCACGAATTACCCAAAAGAAGCTGACTTATTGGAATAGAACAAAACCGATGAAAACAATTTTATTCTTTTTATTTTTGATAAACAATCTTCTTTTTTCTATCAATGGATTTGTGATATCAAAAAATCTGAAAATCGAAAAGGCTCAAATGACCACTGCTAATGAATGTAATTATAATTTCGTTTGGATGTCCATGAATCCGGGTTATACATGGTCGGATAACACTTATTCTCAAGCAAAAGAGTGCGCAAACCTCGACCCGGAAGGTTTATATCATTTAATAGATTTAGATAATCTCAATTTATATCTCACCCATTTATGGTCAAACAGACAAAAGGATGAGATTTCAAGGTATTTTATTATAAAAGAAGTGATAAACGAGAAAAATATTCTCGTTATACTTCGGTCAAATGAAATGAGCGATGTTTTAGTGAAGATTCTCGATGGAACTGAACATACAAGACCAAAACATATTTTATGTTTCATGAAGGAATGCATATCCGAGCTTCAGCAATCGACATCCTTTTCCATAACGTCGACAGTCCCAAGTAAATCTATTAATGAAATAGTGTCAACTGAATTATCGAAAAAACAGTTACCTAATGTTGAAAATAACATTGCAAATAATGATGTATCGTCGGTGTTATTAGCGTATAAAATCAGTGTCGGATTCCTTACTATTTTTCTTGTGGGATTTATAATTTCTACCGTCTATTTCGTGATCCTCTACAAAAATGGAACGAGTGAAATCAAATCGATGCGATGTGCACAGGCGGTCATCCAGAATCTGCCCGAGAGCAAGCAGAATTTCCTCGGTCAAAATGCACCTGATGAAAATGACAAAACCAGATATAAAATGGTATTATAATACCACAAATCAAATCGAACAAATAAATATATATTACTATTTATCGGTTTTTTTAAAAAAAATAAATATTACTGTATTTAATCTTTTCCTTAAAAATATGAGTAAATCTTTCGTATTTCGAACGTTTACTATTAGTCGTTGACGTAAGTGGTTCGGCTTTGGAAGACAATGTTTCCTAACAGTATTCCTGGACACTATTTTTATTTTCTGTCATTATTAATAATATTTTTATTTGTTATAAATCTTTGTAAAATGGCAAAGAAATGGGTCTTTTATGGAGCTGACAGATTTTTTTGTCTTTCGAAATTATAACCCCTGTGAAAGAGGTTTTTCCATTGTCTATCATTATGTATCTGTCACGAGGATTACATGATGTTTTGTAAAGAAACAATTCTATTAGGTTTTTTACACGAAAAGAATACCTGGAAAAAAAGTGAATCAGTGATGATCATAACCTAGTTTAGAACAAATATAAGAGTGACTATCTGTATGTTAGGCCAGACGTAGTGTGATTGTCTACTCACAATAAATAGAAAATAAATTTAACTTAGCAGGAAACGTATTGTTAATTTGGTTTATATAATTTAGTAATAGTTTCTTTGGTTAGTTTTTCCACTATTAATTTTGAATATCAACTAAACAATTAGATATATATAAACTAATTGACAAGATGTTCAAGATCAAGATTTAGATTACAATCATGTAAAATTAATGAAAACTGTTTAGAAATCGGATATTTCCTAACTGTACTTTACTCAGAAGTATTTGAAATATCTAAAAATTAAATTTTATTAGTATCAGATTATACCATAAATTAAAAAATAACATCCTATACCGAGAAAATTGAAAAAATATTTGTAAACAAAACCTTCAACACTATACGGATTATGTTCGGATCTCGTTTATCATGTAATATACATTTAATTTTGCTTGACATATATGACATTGCAAAAGGGACATAAATAATCAATGCTTTTAAATTCTGGGAACTCAATTTAAGAATTATTGGAAGAGCTTTATATAAAACATTTTTGGATTCTAAAATTAATGTCCAAAATGCTTTCTCTACAACTTTATTAAGAGTTTATAAATGATTTAATGAATGGTTAATTAATTTTAATTTGTAACATAAGTATAACTTCATAGTTAATAATATAAAGTGTGACAAATATTAAATTATCTGTGAGAAATGATGAGACTTATCATGCCCTTCTGAGACTTCCACCGCATCACTGCCCAATGGATCAATGTGTTGCGATTCGATCCATACTTATTTGGGAATTTGTAGAATTAAAAAATTAAAGACAAAAAAATATATATACATACCTTAAATGTTGCATTGAAATGTCCAGCACAGCGATGGCGAAGTATTAACTAAAGTAAAAATCAATAAATAATATAATAAAATAATATACCTACCGGTATGCTGACGACACGCCATACGATGATGGGGTGCACTGACGATCGATCGCGATCGCGCATACCGGTCAGTGAATCGGTCAACCGTCAATCGACGCAGTGAATAGTATACACACTGCGTGCATCGATCCGGTGGTCTCGGACGATGTACGGTGACCATCCAGTATATATACTGGATGGTATTCACGATCAACAACACAAAAAATAATATTAGCTATTATAATTTTATTGATTCAATCAATTCTCAACTTTAAAAGGTACGGATCGAGTATTGTTATTTTGTCTATTTTATTTTTTATTTATTATCTATCTTCTCTTATTTCGTTTATTGTGTTTAATGTAATTGAACGTTAATAAAAGTTTATTGATCAATTTATTTATTATTATGTTAATATTTTATTTTTTTATTTTATTATCTTACTTTGGGTTCATCAGGGGTAATATAACCGTTATTAAATATCAATAAAACTCATTCGATTTGGTTTTTTTACTAGTCTTATTATAAAGTCTTTTATATATTTATTACAAATTTTATAATAAAATTAATCCTTTATTTATTGATATTCCCCGAGTTGAATTTAATTTGATATATAAAAGTTTGTTAAAGATTTAGTCTTTTATTAGTTGAAATTCTTACTTAGCTAAAATAGGACAAAAGTCCATACGATCCAGTTTTTATTGGGTTGGCCAAAAAGTCACTGCGTTTTTGAGTACGTCCTAATAAAAAGCTTGAAAATATAAAACGATGTGATAAAATTTAAATTCAATTATATATTCTGAAACCTTAATTTTCAGACTGTTTATACAAAATATTAATTGATTTTGTTTTAGTTTATTACTTTACCGTCAATTCGAAATGGAAAATCAAAATGAGCATATTCGTCATGTTTTATTGCATTATTTTCGCAAAGGGAAAACCGCTGTACAAGTTCATAAGAAGATATGTTTAGTATATGGTAGTGACTCCTTAAAACTTCGACAGTGTCAATACTGGTTTTATAAATTTCGTTCAGAAAAATTTCATCTGAAAGATGCACCACGCTCCAGTCGACCAGTTGAAGTTGATTGCGACAGCACTGATCAAATCTAATCCACATATGACGACAAGAGAAGTTGCAGAGACTCTGGAAATATCAAAATCAAGTGTTGGAAGTCATTTAAAGAAACTTGGATTCGTCAGTAAACTCGATATGTGGTTACCACATGAACTGAAGAAATTCATTTGGTGAAACGTATAGACATTTGCGATTTCCTTTTGAAGCGAGAACAAAGTGATCCATTTTTGAAGCGCTTGATTACGGGTGACGGAAAATGGATTGTTTACAACAATGTGGAACGCCGACGATCATGGACAAAACGTGGTGAGCCTGCCAAAACGATCCCAAAAACAGAAATTCACCAAAAGAAGGTTATGCTTTCCGTCTGGTGGGATTTTAAAGGAATTGTGTTTTTTGAACTCCTTCCGAGGAATGAAATTATCAATTCAGACAAATATTGTGGTCAGCTGGAGAAATTGGCTTATGCAATTCAACAGGAACGTCCTGAATTGGCAAATCGAAAAGGAGTTGTAATTCAGCATGATAACGCAAGACCGCATGCAAGTTTGACCACTCTCCAGAAACTCTTATCAGTAGGTTGGTAGGTTTTTGCCGCACCCACCGTATACTCCAGACTTGGCCCCATCGGATGTTCACTTATTTAGATCACTGCAGAATTCTTTAAACAGAAAAACATTCGCCAGTGATGATGACATCAAATCGTTCCTAGACGGCTTTTTTGCTGACAAAGGCAAAGGTTTTTATGAATCAGGAATAATGCAGCTACCGGAAAGGTGGAAGAAAGTGATTGAAAATAATGGACAGTATATTGTGTAAAAATATTTGTGCATCCAAGTCATTTTTTGATAATAAATATTTGAGTAAAAAACGCAATGAATTATTGGTCAACCCAGTATATTTTTTTGACTATCGATTGGATATGAGTCGCAAAAGATGTTGTGACTCTGGAGACACTTAAGGCTTGTCTCTCAGCTCAAGGAATTCTTCATTGGACTTTGACGTGTAGTCGAGGAGTATCCTCAACCCTTGTAGATAGTTTGATTGTTGAAATAAATTAGTGATAATCGTGTTCTGTAATATTTTGATATATGATTATTGTGTTCTGTAGATCTAATTATTATATTATTAACTAATTTTAATTGAACTAATACTCCTGATCGAAGAAGATCAAGAGTGCAATCGTGTGCTGTATTTTTATATTAATTTCCACCATCGTGTTTTGTAATTATTGATTGAATTGTGGCTAACGAATCCAATTCATATTTTGTATGGATCCAGTTCCTGTCCACGAATATGCTTATTTATTTTATAAAGAAATTTTAATTATATCTTTCATACAGTTTATCTTACGAGTTTATTATCATACTGTTTATTGAAATAGTTGAACTAAATTAAAGGGCGAGTTTATGATTTGAAGGATCTTATAATTAGATACTTGCAAGTTAATTTTGAATAATATGACGTTTTATCCTTTCGTTGAATTAACATTTATTAACTACCGAGTGTTTGATTCTGATGTTGATTTTATAACTTTGTTCGACCTGCCGTTTCTTAACCATCGAATATTTTATTTACGAGGGGGGTTATTGATTTGTGTTTATTGACTAAGTGAAATAGTTCATAAAGGTTAATCCGAATTAAAATCAAATTAAAGTTTATAAAAGGATTGATCCATGCGGTAGATTCGAGTTTAAAAATACTTCTAATTAGAAACATTCTTTATTGGGATTCATTTTATTAAAATTTATTAAAATCTATTTTGAATTTTCCATTTTAAACGGCATAATATAAAATTAGTTTGAATAAAATATATTTATGTATATTTTATTATTAATATTTAGAAGATGTTTAATATTTGAAAGATATTTTCCTTTTGACTAAAGTTATAAATCGATGAGAGTTATACTAAGATAGACCCATAGATAGATTATCAATTAGGAGAATAGAAGATATGCTTGAAGACAGTTTTATAATAAGTATATAATTCGAATAAATGAGTCCTGTTATTGACGTCACAAATACTTTTCATATGGTATGAACTATTATCATAGTTACGGATTTTATCTTTATAATATATTTTAACTTTATATTGTATCTTATTTTTGACTTCGATGAATGTTAATTATTGAGAACCATCAGAGATGACCAACCAGTGTTAAGTCGATGCAGTGTTAGGTTGATATATAACTAATACCTTAATATAACTTATCGCTATAACGTCGTCTAAAATGAGAAGGATAAAGTCCTTAGAGTATAATTTTGAGTTTGATTTACAATAATTGTCTTAAATGTAGCATATGTCCTAAGTACGATGCGTGATGGGCCATACTGGCGTATCATTCATTTGTATTAAACGAGAAATTAAGAAGATATTCCGTGTAAATGATGTACAAAATTCATACCCCTTGTACCCTGTTGCTTCTGACCGGGGACTACTCGTGTCAGATTGAACCCGAAGGTAACTTGAAGTCTGTCACTACTCGTAGATGTTAGATGAAAAGTTGCGTCGAGTGCCGCGCTTAATCGAGGAAGTCATTCTTGGTGACAGATGTTTCACTATCGGTGAAATAGCTGCTATCACAGGCGTTTCTAAAATTTAGGTGCGCTGCATCATGTCAGAGGAGCTGCATATGAGGAAACTGACTGCCAGGTGGGTGCAGCGCCTCCTCAACAACGACCAGTGGGCTAATCGAAAGTCTGCTTGTTAAGAACTGCTGCAACTCGTTCATGTCTATTGGATACGGGAGCACGAATCAATGTTATTAAAGTAGACATACTCAAAAATATGAAATATATCAAAATAAAGGAGACAAAAAGACGTATCCACTATGCTAACGACTCGGAACTTGCAAACTACGGAATAGTACAACTAAAGATTAAGATTGAAAGAATACAGAAAACAGTGGAATTTTTAGTGGTGAAAGATTTGGAACCCAAAAGGATTCCAGAAATAGATTTTCTAAATAAATTCAGCATAAAACTAAAGAAAGAAACAGGATACAACGGAGGACTGCTGGTAATACGTGATACTTTAACTGACGGAGACAGACTTAAAAGAATAATGGAAATATACGCAGATAAGATAGATGAACAATTAATAAAATTACTAATAGAATATAAAACGATATTTATGGCGGCCAAATGGGATATAGGGAAGACCACACTAACTAAGCATAAAATTGAAACGCAAGGTAAAAATTGAAAATTGGTAAAACGTACCGACAGCCAAAACACTTTGAGGAAAAACTAGATGATATTATCAAGAATTACGAGGAAAATGATATCATTGAAAAATGCAGTTCACTGTGGAATTTCCCGCTTGTATGCGTATGGAAAAAAGACAAACAGGATATCCGAGTATGTGTTGATTTTCGACAATTACATAAAGTCACAATCACACCAGCATTTCCAAGGCCAAATGTAGAAGAAATGCTAAATACATTAAATGGAGCAAAATACTATAGTACGATCGACTTGGGGATTGCATATCATCAAGTTGAATTGGAGAGCGATTCAAAAATAAAAACTGCATTTTCGACAAAGAACGGTCAATATTGTTTTAAAAGAATGCCATTCTGAATTGCAGCTGCCCCAGCGACATTTCAAGAACTAATGACAAGAGTTTTAGGAGAATTAAACTGGAAAGAAGCAGTTGTATACCTGGACAATATTCTAATCTTCGCAAAGACAAAGAAGAACATTTCAGTCGAGTCGAACACATATTTCAAAAATTTCGGATAAACCCTGAAAAGTGTCAATTCATGGTAGAAAAGACAAAATTTTAATGATATGTCGTGAGTAAAGATTGTACAGCGACGAATAAAACGAAAATTAAAGCAATCGACAAATTTCAAAATCCTTCATGCATTAAACAATTAAGAAGTTTCTTGGGGCTAACGAACTATTATAGAAAATGTTTGAAGGATTATGCAAAATATTCAAAAATACTGAACAAACGTTAATGAACAAACAAGAACTTGGATACTGTATTACAAGAAAAGAATTATTGACAATCTATTACTTTATCCAAAACTTCAAACATTTCTTATACGGAAAGAAGTTTCTACTTAGAACAGACCATAAGGCCATCACATTCATGATGACAACGAAGAACCCAATAACTCCACAATTCCAAACTTGTATAAACTTCCTTAGTGGACCAGACATGAGGATGGAATACCACAAGGGCGAAAAACTTACTAATGCAGACGCAATGTCGAGAAATACATGTGAACTGTATGTACAATGTCAGAAAATGCACGATGATGATAAAAAAGGAAAAGTTAAAACTAGAATCCTAGCATTAACTGAAGATTCAGAAGAGTTTATTTGGCAGAAGAATGACAAAGAAATAGAACAGAGTAAAGAAAATATTAGAATGGGAAAGACAAATGAATGACTACTGAAAAAAAATTTCGTGTCGACAAGAGATAACAAATATTTGATCCCTATGAAGAAAAGTTTCTTTAAATGACTTCCAACACTTGATTTTGATATTTCCAGAGTCTCTGCAACTTCTCTTGTCGTCATATGTGGATTAGATTTGATCAGTGCTGTTATTTTGTCGCAATCAACTTCAACTGGTCGACTGGAGCGTGGTGCATCTTTCAGATGAAATTTTTCAGAACGAAATTTATAAAACCAGTATTGACACTGTCGAAGTTTTAAGGAGTCACTACCATATACAAAACATATCTTTTTATGAGCTTGCACAGCGGTTTTCCCTTTGCGAAAATAATGCAACAAAACATGACGAATATGCTCATTTTGATTTTCTATTTCGAATTGACGATAAAGTAATAATTTAAAACAAAATCAATTAATATTTTGTATAAACAGTCTGAAAATTAAGGTTTCAGAATATATATTTGAATTTAAATTTTATCACATAGTTTTATATTTTCAAGCTTTTTATTAGGACGTACTCAAAAACACAATGACTTTTTGGTCAACCCAATAGATGACGGAAGGATCTTGATCAGAAATGTAGAATGGTTAAAGCCATTTTAACCGAAGGGGATGTGAGGAATATTTTAAATTGTTTGAATGTGTAAATGCTTTGATGCAGTATGTTGAATTTAGAATGGTGATTCTCCCACCCAGATGGAAATTGGTATTTTTTATTTATATTTAAAGTGATTGACTATTCGAACATAATTAAAATAATCATTTTATTAGTTCATATTTCTTTAATTTAACAATTAAAATTAAGTTTAATATTTTTTGGTAAAATTTAAATTAAATGCATTTTTAATAATTTGATGAAATTTTTATTATTTAGGGATTTATTGAGAAATGGTAAAAATTATTATTTTTAATTAATATTTTTAGAAGTTAAATATTTTAAAAAATGACTTAGAAAAATTGTTCGAATAATCGTGATTAAAAAGAGAAATAAGAAAACCAATTAGAATGATGACAAACGATGAAAGACTTTCTGAGAGTCATAATTACTCTAAATGGAATTGTAATAAAAATTCAAGCGAGACTTGTCTAAATGATCTTTATAGCAATCATGGAACTGAAGTTATCGGAGATGATAAGACAATACGATGGGTCTGGAGATTTTGTCGAGTGGGCGCAAAGTCAAAGGTTTTTGTCAAGATTTACAATGCCCACATTTCTTTAGCGAAAAATTTCATCATTTGGTATGTTCAGCAGTGGTCCAAGCTGCTTTTCAATAATGAAAGTAATTTCAATCCCCTTGTGTCCAATGCAATTAAGTTTATGTGATGTCCTGTTAGGACAAGAAATTACTATACAGATCTAGTTATCATTTTCCTATAAATGTTGAAGAAAATTAATTTTAATAAAACTGTTCGCAAAATTTCTGGGAGAGCATCTGTAAACAGAAATAATAAATCATAATATTTGATGAATATTATTTTTGATGTATACCGAAAAAATTATGGTGTGACCTGTATTAATGGGAACATTAAAGATTCATAAAGGGCGTAATAAATTTTCAAAATGTATTAATATAATGACAAATATGAATTCATTAGATCGTTCAATTTAAACCGAAGTCGATGACACAATTTTTTGAAATTTTCCTTACATTAAATAATTAATAAAATATAAATATATAAAAACGTACAAATAAAATAATAATTAGGTATAAATTTAAACAAGTATTTTTGTTATTTTACGAAAAAATGTAATAAAATGCATATTATACTCAATCTACGAAATATTCAAAATGACCAAGATTCTAGAGATCCTATGATCAGACTTCTTGATTAAAAGAAAATTAAATCTTCCAATCAAGTCTGAAATTGCAGATTTACATGCTTACTTACAACTTTCATAAAAACAAGTACTTTGTGGTCAGTACGATCTAATTTTTTTCTCCAGTATAAATAATGTTTGAAATGTAGGACAAAATAGCTTTTTTTCGTGATCCATATGCAATTTCTCGTTCCGAACCATGTATTTGTCTTTCACCTCCAATTGCTAAAAAAACTTACATCTGTATCCAGAATTATTTCACGATCTATATCTGGAAAACATAATACTGAAGTGGTTTAAAGACATCGCTTTAGTTCTTTGTAATTGGTTTTGCATTCATCCGATCAATAATATTTATCTGTAGAGGCGCGAACCGGAAATATCGGAGATGCGATCTGAGCAAAATTCTTTATAATGTTTGGGTTTATGTAAAGAGTTTATATAAATAATTTAATTTTTATGTAAATATTTTTATTTTATTATTTAATATAATAAATAAAAGAATTTTGAAAATGAATATTTTTATTTTTATAGAATAACGTGAATTATTATTCAAAAAATTTGGTATGAATATTGTGGTGCTCAAAGATTAAAAAAAGAACAAAAAATTAATTTTTTGTGTAAAAAATTGGTGCTCAGACGGACAGCGGTCATCGGTTCGACTCACCGCGGCTTCCCGAAACGCGGATTCGTACTCGTTGCAGCCCGGATGGTTCCAGGCAGTTTGGTATCGACAAAGCCCGTCGACTGTCAACCTGAAAGTACGACTGTGGCGGCTGCTTGTGTGTACCGGGCACTACCGAAGTGTGTGAGCCGGTAGCGTTTGCAGATCAGTCGTTTCAGGTCGGTGTTGCGGTCGATGTGTGCCGGTTTTCCGTTGTGCTGTAAAGCCCGCAATGGCGGGCCGTGCAATTGCTCTACTCTCCCGACGTCGGTCAGTTCAATGAGCCAGTTCATATAGGCTGGAAATGGCCGTCGGGTCGCACATAACGGTACCGGACTCGGTTTAACCGGCTTATTATGTCGCAGAGCGGTGCGCTTACGCGGGTGCCGCATGAATTTGTGATACTGACTCAAAAATCAAAACAGATCAAAAAAGACATTTATTACAAGATATTCCAAGTTTTAAATTTTATTTTTTTTAAATACAGTCCCCCCTCGGTTTTGGGGCAAAAAATATCAAATTTTGTACAAAAAACCAAGAATTCCCCAAAAACCAAAAAACACCCAAAAAATTAAAAAACATCGAAAAACTAAATAAAATTTATTCCAATTTTTAAAATAATCAGTTATTGTTTTCCAAATTTAAATTCCTTCCTTAAAAAATTATTAAATTGCATTCTAAACTTGATGTATTCTTTTTGAACATCAAAAGGTATATATTCAATAACATTTTCCAATTCTTTAAGTTTTTCCCATCCCAGCTTTAGTTTATCATAACGAACTTTTTCACAAATTTCAGCTGTTCCGGTATCCTCCAGCGCTTCTGTTAAATTTTCTTCATAAACCTCAACAATAACGTTCTCTATCTCTTCCTCAAGCATATGAATTTTCATATTTTGGTTGGTTACTTCTTTTTTTGGAAAATGCCTTTTTGAAACAATTAATAATCGATTCTTTGGAATAATCGATTCTTACTCCAAGGCAAAAGAAGTAAAAACAATAGCATTTTTCTACCACGTTTTTATTAGCTTGCTTTCTTGTCTGTTTGTCTGTTTTTCTGTCTGGAACAAATCTTGCGATTGATTTTTCGACCACTTTCAGTCATCCAAATGAGCTGAATTTTTTATACAGGCTTGTTTCGATGACAATACAATATTATAAAAAAAATTTTGAAAAAAAAATAATTTTTTCTATTTTTTTTTTGAAAAAACCACTTACGATTATCTACAAATTTATACACTGTATTAAATAGCAATCTTTTCGTTTATTTTCATGAATGAAGTTTTATACAGGCTTGCTTCCGATGACAATACA
>MQRK01239122.1:2545-15138 GCA_001938485.1 Girardia tigrina | reverse complement strand
AATCAGGCGAAGAATCGGCTGCTTTAGCAGATAAAATTCACATAGAAATTAACAATTATTCTAACAACATACAAACCAGCAAAGAAAATGAGATTGAAAACCACACAGAGATTTTAAACACCATCAACAAACAGTTTGAAAAATTCAACCTCAAATTCAAAAATCTGAAAAATAGAATTGAAAATTTGGAAACCCATAAAACCAAAAAAACACAAGACAAAAGAAATTATAAAAATAGAGCAAACAATAACATCAAAAACCCCAACTCCGAAAAAGAATTTTGTTGGTATCACGAAAACTATGGCGAAAAATCAGACAAATGCGAATTAGGATGCCAATTCAAAAAATTTAAACACAAAATGTTACCAATCCAAGCACCAAGATTAGGTAACATACAATCCACTTTTACAGTGCAGCCACCAAATTGTAAATATAGATTCCTTGTTGATACCGGTTCTATATGTTCGATTATACCATTTAATGTTACAAATACAGTTAACCAACGAACACTCAAATAACCAAACCTCTTTGCGCTGCAAGCGGTAGTACAATCAAAACATATGGTAACACAGAACTTAATATTATAATCAACCAAAAAGAATACCCTTAGAGCTTTACAATAGCCGACGTAACAAATGCAATTATAGGAGCAGATTTTTTATCATTTTACAAGCTGGTCGTAGACTGGAACCTTGGGAAAATCTATAATTCAACCAATCAAACAGACATAAAATTGGAAAAGAAAACTATAAACAGCATCAAAACAGTAACCACACAAAAAAAATCAAAATTGAATACAAAAATTATTACTTTCTACAATTCAAAGAAAAATATTAAAATACAACCTATCAAAACTTTAAACGACCATATATGCAATCAAATTAACTACAATATAAATCAAGAAAATACAAAAGACAACAACACATTCAATTACAAAATAAGAAGAATTATTGGGAAATATCCAGAAGTAACAGAAAAATTAAATAAATCAAAAAATAAAATACAAGGCGAACATACTATCATCACAAACGAGTTACCCGTTCACGCCAAAACAAGACCCATAATACCGGAAAAATACGAAGCGGCGAAGCAAATATTCATCGACCTATTAGAGGCTGATATAATAAAACCCTCCAAATCCAACTGGTCATCCGCACTTATGCTGAAGAAAAAAGCAAACGGTGAATGGAGATGGTGCGTAGATTACAGACAGATCTGTAATTCACATCCTTTTTACAATTCATTGTTATGTATACAAAGAAAAGATACCTCTTCCTAAAACACCCGCTAAGGTCTCTGATATCGCTTGTGTTGCCACCATATGTTGCCGAAACAACCAAATTTCCGTTTTCAAGTTCAGGAATATTAACCTGATTCCCTTTCGCTTCAGGAGGCTACAAAAAAAATCTTACAATAAATTGTCAATCACATCCTTCTGATAACTGAATTACCAGATCACTTAGGACCGACTAACCCATGTTCAAATACTGTTCACATGGAACCCTTCTCCACTTCAGTCTTCAAGGATCTCTCTCTCAGGATGTATTTTAAAACTAAATCTTTAGGAACAGCTTTACCATCCCAATATTTGGTCACCGCACAAACTAACCTGTAGAGTCTAGGTATCAACATAACCGATGATGAGACTGTCCGACAGTTGTTTACACATTTCCGGGAAAATCCAACTTAGTTGCTGACTACTTATCACGGTCCGAGATCAATGTTACACACTTCGAAACAATTATAAACTAAGATGAAATAAAAAAAACAAACAAGACAAAGTAACAAAAGAATGCAGCAAATATAAATCATTAAAAATCGTGTATCTCGAATGCATTTATTACGATGATAGCACACAACACAACCCAATACCTTTAATTCCAAAAGAACTAAGAGAAAAGTGTATTAACGCCATACATAACACAGGCCACTACAAATAGAAAACAACATACCAAATCATACACCTACAGGTTTGCTGGCCTAACATGAGAAAGGACATTAAAAAACACATCAAGAACTGTATTGCGTGCAACTTAAACAAGATCACTAAGCAATCTAAAATAAAACCAATGAAATATCCAGAATTCAATAAACTAGAAGCAATACATGTTGATATAGTAGGACTACTACCTACGAACAAAAACATCAGATACAATGATAGATAGGAATACAAACTGGATAGAAGTCATTCCGATCACAAACATAGACTCACAAAACATCTCAAAGAAAATAGAATCTGAATGGATCACCAAATACGGTCCACCAAAAATAATAGTAAGCGATCAAGGTAGACAATTCGAGGCAGAACAATTCAGGAAATTGTGTAAGAAATACAAGATCGACAAAAGGAAAACAGATCCATATAACCCACAGTCAAATGGAATGATTGAACGTTTCCATCGCACCTTAAAAGAAACGCTTAAAACTATTTGCGACGATCACAATTGGACAGAAAAACTGCCCACAACTCTATTAGCACTCAAAACTAAACCAAATGAAAAGAAAAATTATCGCCATTGCAAAAACTAACAGGCATAGACAAGAGTCAATATTAATAGAAACAGAACTACACAATAGAAACTCAGAGATCCCAAACTACCAAAACATAGACAAAAACAATTTACTCGCTTATATTAAAAACCCATACACGAGAAAATTTTGAGGCAAAATATGAAGGACCGTACAAAATAATAAAAATAAATAACAACACAGCAATAATCGAAATAAACGAGACCAAAAACGTATCAACATCAGAAGAATCAAATTCTCAACAATCAAATAAAATTTATCAAATATTTATAAAGTCAAAACCCAAGCTCCGCTTTCCTTGGCGGGGGTTAATGTAATGATATGACAATAATTAAATTGATTAAAAAATTATAAATCAATAAAAGGTTTGGATT
Organism: Girardia tigrina; assembly: GCA_001938485.1. Taxonomy (NCBI): domain Eukaryota; kingdom Metazoa; phylum Platyhelminthes; order Tricladida; family Dugesiidae; genus Girardia; species Girardia tigrina. The sequence continues at coordinate 12,235 of MQRK01239122.1, read as the reverse complement.
TGTTATTAAATAAATTGGTTAATCCTTTCTTTTGGATTTATGCTATTCAATAATTAATCCCTCTTCAATTTGTTAATCATTTCATTTGGAATTATTCCATTCAATCGAAGACAATTTATCGATTTTCAACAATATATATATATATATATATATATATATAATAAGGTTAAAATTATAAATTGTTTGAAAATCTCCGAAATGAAATTCTTTTAAATATTAAACAAACACATGATTATTTTAAAAACAACAGATTACCGCTTTTATAGAAAATAAATTTTATGGATTCAAATTTGGAAGAAGTTTGCACCGCAAACTGTTTTTCCTCGCAATAATGAATTATTATTTACTTATAATTTTTTTTACAATAAATAATAATTATCACTTAAAATAATACTACTTTTAAGAACATCAATCACTTATATATCCTGATTTATATAAAATATGCATAAATCTATTTATATATGTTATGACCTACGTTATTATATGTAAAATATTTAATAAATATTTAAAATCGATTATAAAATTGACTTTTATTGATAAAGTTAAAGAAAAATTTATTATTTTTCGTTAGAATTTTTTTTTAAAGTGGAGATATGCAAAACAGATTTCTATACATTGGCGTCAGAAGAAAAAAATATACCTCCATATAAAAGCAAAATTTCCAGAGTCGTCAAAAAGAAGTGTTAACAAATTATTCCAAGACAACGTACCTTGTTCCGCTTCAATCAAGCAAAATATCAACTGTGAAAACTAATAATAGTCGGACACAAACATTGTTGATTATTAATAACAGTACGAAAGATTTAATTCAGCTTGAAACTTATAGAATTAAAAGATTACTTAAAAATACATTAAGTCAAATAACTGGTATTGTAACAATAAAATAGATGAATAATTGCGAATCATTAGAAATGAAGAAATCTTTAATTTGTATTAAAATATAAATCATTTATGATTTTACTGTAATTTTGGAATCAAAACATTTTTTGAGAATTTATATAAAGCTATTTAACAAAGCCGGATGATCTTTTTGTTTCACCACTTTAAGTGTAAGGTGTTAGTGTTACTGTTTTGAAATTTAAAAGCGTATATAAAAAATGGCTTTTTAAAATAAATTCTTGGATTTCGAGGAATAATTTTATTATTTATAAAGCGAACAAAAAAGATAAAAAAACGAGATAAATTTAAAATGAAGGATTAATTCTGGTACGGTCTCTTTAGCCTTCGATAATAAAATGTGGGAATAGGATCAGAGTTATGCGATTCTGACACTACTAAGAGAATGTAAACATAAGAACAGAGAAGTCACATTGAAAGAGTCTTAAAACTTTCAAGTTTATTGGGATTTTCGATTGCCAACAAGAATGAGGATAAAAATTCTGAACGAATCATTGAGAAAGTAAATATCTTTTCGATCAGATTTAGCGGATTTCAAATATATATAAAAACGAATCGAGAGAGAGATTAACTATTCTATATTGATTTACGTAAAGAGAGAGTGATGTGGAATTCATTTGTTAAATCATCGACTTTGTCGTATCAAAAAATAACCTTGATGTTGACTTGCATGTGTCCTGGGACCCAAAAGTGTATCCCAGCAGTTGTCCTTGATCAGATTGGCCAAATTGAAATAAACTCCGGGTTACTTATAGAGTCTGAAATATAGACTATCTTTTATTAAAATTCATCTAGCTCCTGATTAGAGGAACAAATCTATTTATCTCAAGTCGATTTATATTTTGTTGATTTCATAAATATAAAATCTCGACTTAATAATCACTTAATTATTAATCATTAAAAGTTACTCGGTAAATAAATATTATTTACATATTATTATTGGAATGACAATATTATTTATATATAAAAAAATAATTACTATTAAAAGTAGGAGGAAAATGTATGTTTTGAACCAATCGATAATTGACCCCCCAGGATTTAAAATAAAAGGTTATGTATCTTGGTTACGGTAACCAAGGTACTTGTGGTTGTTGATGGGGTATATTAGGCGATTCATGAGGTATTGTTTGATGGCAAACAACATACATATAACATATGGGTTTCATATATATACGAAAAAATTGATTTTTAAGGACTTTTTAGAAAATGTTGATATGGAATCTGAATGTATGTATACGGGTTTCTATTCAAGTGCATCAGCATTTTATTGATATTCTGCTTCCTTGTACCTCTAAAATCGATGTGTTTTTATGTAAATTTTCACATTATGATAATTATAGGAAAAAGTAATCAATATATGAAATTTTTGATTGCATATTCAGATAGAGAATCAAAATGTGCATCAAACACATGATACCAATTTTTGACACTAGCACTTTTAAAAAATTTTATGTATTGATTTTTTTATGCACTTTTGCACATGTGCAGCTTGAAAAACACTGTGCTAGCACATTAAAATTTGTGTCACAATGTACATTATCGATTAGCACATTAAAAATATTGATTAGCACATTTGGACACTGTACAGTGATCAATTAGCACTTTTTCCTACGGTTGCTATGGATACGGTTACGGTTACCATGATTATAACTGCCTTGAATCACTGTATCCGTTGCTAATGAAAAATATCCCTTGGTTACCGTTGCTATGGTGACTAAGACCTTGGTTACCGTTGCTAAGATGATGGGAACCGTTACTAAGGTTATCGGAACGGTTGCTAGGGAAATTGAAATCGTTGCTAAGGTGATCGCGACCGTTGCTAGAGTACCAGGAACCAATCACAAGCGTTGTCAAGTGGACCGGAGCCGTTGTTAGGGTACCAATGACCAATTAAAAGCGTTTCTAAGGTGATCGGAACCGTTGCTATGGTAACCGCGACCATTGCTATGGTAAGAAGAACCGTGGCCATGTCAACGGGTAACCCCCTGCCCTGTGGTTAATTATCGATTGGTCCAAAATATACATTTTCCACCTACTATTACACTTATTTTGCTTTGGTTATAACCTTTTTGCATTTGGTTATAACCAAATTTGATTTAATATGCTTGATGGTGGATAATGTAATATGTATGTTTATTATATCTATGCTTAGTTTTTGTATTTTTTAGTAAGTTTAATATTACTATTATTATCATTTTTATTATAAGTATTATACTTTCAAAAATAATCTTTTAAAATAACATTTTTTAATAAATAACACAAAAATAATATATTTATTAATCAGAAATATTAATTATCAATATGTAGTGTGTAAAAACGACCGAATATGACGATAATAATGTCGCAAGTAGGAATATCCACTTGATATTTCGGTAAATAGCGAAATCCTAAGAGTATCCATATCTTCTGCTTGGGTCATGTTCAGGATACCCTCAGTTTTAGTCAGGCTGGACCAATTGGCGGACTTGAATTTGCTGAAAACAACCTCAATGGGCTTTAGAAAAGCCGAATACGAAGAAAGATGCACCACTTTCAAGTGATCCAATGTTGTTATCCCTTTGTAAATTGTGACATTGTCATGAATTAAGTAATGGCTTGATTCTGGAAGTTTGTCTGACAATTCAGTTATGAGTTGTTGATATTTCTCCTTGTTTACACTTAGAAATTAGTTACGTATAGCCGTCCAGTACAATGATCAAAGATGGACTGGAAATATCCGAAAACATCTCCGATTGCATTATCATGCTATTGCTTTTTTTAAATATGTTGGTTATATAAAACTGACAAGGTTATAAGCATTTGTGAAATAATTGTGTGTTTATCGCTGTATGTGCCATAAATGATTCGTTGCATACAAATATTGATAGGTTTTTTTCTTACCTTTATAAGGGTTATAATCATTTGCAATTGTTATATCTTATTAAGAAAAGTGATAATATTGTAATTTCACAGAAGGGACTTTATTTCTGATTTTAAATCACTTTAATGTATTTTTCACTTATTTGAATACAAAATAATGTTTTTTTAATGACTTATATATTTATACATATTTTTCTGTTAGTTTTCTATAAAGTTTTAACAATTAGTTATACCAAATGCAAAAAAGGTTATAACCAAATTAAAATAGGTGTAATAAGTGTGTGGAATATCTATAAATTGTGTATAGATGCGGAACGTTTATTTGAGTGCTAAAAATGAAAATGTGATTCTCCAACCCATTCGAAAAATTAGTAATTTATTGTATTTGCGATAACTGATCATTCGAACAGAATTTACTTTTTTTAATTAATGAAAATTGAGTAATCTGATAAAAGTTTAATTTAAAAAGTAACATTATAGGTGGATTTCTGATATAAGTAATACTTTTCAAAAAAAATAAAATCAGCACGTTAAATATTATAATCAAAGACAATTTAGAGATTCAAATAATTTTCAAATTAGTTTAATTATTTTTTATAATTTTATGAAAAATTTTAAGCTTTTAATAATGTTAGGAAATTTGTTGAATCATTTACTAAAAAAGAATCATTACTAAAAATTCAGAAACTATACTAATTAAAATGATGAGAATGGTGACAGAATTTCTGAGACTTGTGATTACTCTAAATGTCATAGCAATAAATAATGTTCATATTCTAATTTTGTCGATGCTTTTAAACAATAAAATAAATAAATTTTTTATAATAAATAAATTTTCATAAAAAATATTACAAGAAAAAAACTTAATCATTAAAATTACAAATATCTCATCAGTCAAAACAAACAAATCGAATATAACGCAGATCAAATATTTAGAAATCCCTCCCAGCAAAACATAAATTTAAAAAAAATTCTTTTTAATAAATATTATTAAAACAAGTGAATTAATAATATCATACAGTCCTTTGCAGGTAACAATCTTGAATCTGCATTTAAGTACAAAAATACATTGAAAAATTGGCAATCTAAAAATAAATAGCCAATTAAATATAATAAAATACAACGAAACGGATATTTAGTACCCCTTTCCGCATTTACAATCGATTAAAGTATATAAAAAATGTTCTTACTCTTAACACACCCAATACACACAACACATACAATACATGCCTACAAAAGCAATGTATACCTTGTACACACCAAACTGAATCGTCAATTAATTGCGAAAATTGCAAATTTAAAAATGAAAAACATGGAAGAAACTCAATATCCTTCGATCAGCAGTGCTAATATAAATGATCATAAAATAATATTATTCATCATATTTTTTATAAAAAAATAGCAGTATGTCGAAAGGTAGTGAAAGAATGGAACCCTGTCGTCAAAACATTTCAAGAAATTCGTGAGTTTTGATCAATTTTAAACTAAATTAATTATTTACAGTATAGCAATGATTGACAAGAAACGCCTAAATCAGAACCTCTAATTTAGGCGAGAATTATTTAACTTTGACGAGGCAGTTAGATATGTCAGAATCTGCAGCCAAAAGTATCATTTATAGGTACGAAAAGACAGATCAAACATCAAAAGGCAAGCATGAAGGACACAATAAGCCTGTAAAAAATAACGAGATCCGTTGAAGAAAATATGTTAAAAAATGTATCGGAATCCACCATTTCCAGATACTTCACTCCGTGCAAGAAAAATATTCTACCTGGTAAAATTCAGAATTGCTGCTCTAAAGGGGAATATCGAACTTTTGGTGGTCAAAGAGTACTACAAAGATATGAAAAATTATTATCGTCACACAAAGAAATTATTTGCAGACAGTCTTATAAAGGAAAATATCTATGAGAATTGATGATATTAACATGAGGATGTAAATCAAAATGAATTATAATAAAAATAATATATATAAAATATCTGACTTTTACTTCAAGCATAATTGTTGAAATCCAATACAAATTATGAAAATATATGAAAATGTAGTAAATTATTTTGGCATTTATTTGCAGTTGACTGCTGATTCAGTGCAGTTAACTGCAAGCCACTGTACATTTATAATATTTATTTATATAAAAATTAAAAATAAAATTACAGATTTGTTATATTTGTTGAGAGTTAAAAATGGCAGCTTTTCGTCCCCAAATTAAGAAAAAGTTATTATACAATAAAATTATATACTGTGAAGTCTATTTGTTAATAACGTAACCTGATATAACGTGGAATTTATGTTTTATTTTTTTGGCAGCCATTATACATTGTATGAAAGGTAAACAATTTCTTTTCACATTTTTTTAACTTAACTATTATAAATAATATTTTTTTAACATTTCTAAAGATAAATATAATAAATTTATTAGATAAAATTTTATGAAATAAACAAAAAAATAAGGTAAAATTTTATTTGATATAACATTTTATTTTACTCAATCACCAAAAATATCAAGTTTGGCATTGCATCGACCAAGAAAGATCTTAAAATACTTATAATATGGCCTGAGGTCTGAATAATCCTCCTGCAATTCTTGTGAAATTGCTGTGTAGAGAAAATCAATTCGGTTCCTTTGGGACATTGGTAGCAGATAAATTTTTAGTTTCAATGTGAAACGTATTTAATAAATTTGTAAGATTTTAAAAATTGAATCGAAAAGAATTTAATAGATCAATTTGTGGCGAGATAATTAAATTGACAGAAAAATTTGTTTAAATATATGAATTGTTGTTATATTAATAAATCTTGGTGTTAAAATGAATTCAGATTGATGTTGCAACCACTTCTTACATAAATAAAACAGTTCTTAAAAAATGTTGTGTTTTATTTCACTATAACTGTTCGAGTCAAATCAGTGAACCGAATTGATTATTCAAAAAAATATTTAATTATATTGTGAAACAGTGAATATTAAAAAAAATAATATGCTTTGTTTTAATAAATCATTATTCAAGGTCATTGTAAATAAACTTTAAATAATAAATAAAATATTTTGATCGAATTTTCTAATTGACTTTCTTGAATTTGAAAATCTCCAAATTGTAAAAATTTCTACAAATAATGACAAGTCAATAGTAACTACACTGTTTATTAGAGGTCGTCGCCATATTAGATGTTCTAGGGACACCGTCGGAATTATTACTGAGATATTTCTGACATCAAAACTTGTATTATACCACACAAAAAATGTTTAAATCTAATCTTTAAACAAACTTATTATTTTTTTGAGAAACAATTTGTTTTATAAATCTTAAACCGATATAAATAAAAATACTTATAAATATTAATATTTGATTTTTTCGTTACTTTTATAAATCAATTTTAAATTACAATAACATTTTAAAATATTTAATCGTTTCATTTAATTTTATTAATTTTTTTAAAATCGTTCCACAAAAATTATACATTTTACTTTTTATATTATAATAAAAAACTCTCAGAAAATTTTTATTATTACACCCTTTTACACTTTATAAGGGCCCTTTAACATTGATTAAGGGCACTGGATGAATCTATTTATAGATTCTATACTATTTTGTGACATATTTTGAATTGACAATAAAAAGTCAATAATAAGTAAGATGTTTTTAATAAATTTATTTATTGATTTACCTTTTATATACAACCTTTTACAATTTTTTTTACAAATATACAATAATCAATCTCCGTTTATGTCAATCTTCATAAGCGAAGAAGGAAAAAAAATTTTGATGTGGTGATAATATTCTTTTAGATTTGAATATTGACCACTAGATGTTTGGCTTGTTATTAAGCCTGACAGCAGGTTCTGTCTTTGAGACGCGGTCATCTCCGAAATCCCTGGCGCTAATGTTAACGCCGATCGAACGCTTCTCTTCAGTTTACTGAAGACTGATTCGATGGGATTAAGGAAGGGGGAATAAGGGGTAAATGAATCACTTCCATATGGTTCGGAGTGACAATGTCTGTGTGAATTGAGGCATTGTCATGAATTAACTAATGTTTTGTGAGAGGAAGGTGGTGAACGAGTTCAGAAATGAATTCTTGGTATTTCTCTCTATTCACACTACCGACCACCACCTTAAAATGTACTGGCTTGCTTGTTGAAATGGCCATGATGAGGGAGATATTTTTTCCTCGAGCTGTTGGGTCAGGGGTATAAATCCGAGTACCCCTTTTTGATCGGCCGTTTGTGCGTAAAGTCCATTGATTGAAGCCCACTTCATCAATGTAGATGCAGGATTTTGAGCTCCAAGTTTCATGGAGGAGCGTCAGCACATAAGCTGATCGCAGTTCCTTTACCCGGGCACTGTTTCGTTGATCGACAACGTGCCTCACTTTTTTAATTGTGAAAATTTTGACGGAGATGAATCTGCTTATTGTGGGAAGGGAGTAATCGATACCTGTATTTTCTTTCAGAAACGTTTTCCTTTCTGATAATGTAGCCTCGGGGAAATTCTCCAGATAGTCGAGTAACTTCCTCCAGAATTTTCAGCGATGATGATGGGCCTATTTCCACCACGTCTCCCAACACTGATATCTCCCGTCTTTTGAAATCGATAAATTATATTTCTGACGGTCTTTTGGTGGATCCCTAATTGAAAGCCCAGCAGATTATAATACTGGTCATTCAAGAATGCTGTTACAAGCAGCATTTTGTTGGCTTTCGAGACCCTATATATGATGTTAAAAGTTAAATATATTATAAATATTTAAGAATTTCGAATTGCTTTTTATCGTAACGGTTCGGTTTTCTCAGAATCGTACGATATACTCCTAAAATTGTATACTAAAAGTTATTTTAAAAAAATTATTTATGTCTTGATTCAATTATTTGGGCATCTTCAGTTGCGCTACTGACATCCAAATATTGCGCATCCATTTTTCAATATTTTTTTAAAATAATTTTGAAAATTTATTAAAATTTACGTTTTACCCTTGTAAAACGTTAAATGCCTTTAATGATTGTAAAAAAATTCGTATTTATGATGTGTGTTTTTCATTTTGTTTGTGTGTTTGTATGTATGTATTGGCGTATGTTTTTATTTTTTCTGACCTATCTATATTTTTATACCCAAATCAAATTTTAATGCCTTTTTCAAATGAAAAACAGGTAAATTTTTATTGGTTGTTTTTCTTTTTTTACATGCTTTAGTTGTTTATATATATATATATATATATATATACATATATAAGAAATGTAAAAAATAATGGCAAAATTTTATAATCCAGAACGCCATTAAACTCAAATTTTATTGTCGCAATATATTTCGGTGGATTTTCCACCATCTTCAGGCTGAATTAACAACAATTTCGGTGTCTTATATACAGCAAATTGACGATTATGCAAACATCTTGCGTTATAACTAATTAAATATTTTCAACAAATTGGAAGAGAGACTTGTTTGGACATTAATGGACGGATTAAGTGATTTAATCAATAATGCTTCACAAGTAACTCTTTCCCAATAATTTTTAAAATTACTGCACAATATTTGAAAATTAGTTGTTTTCACCTCCGATTTACAACCTTTCATATGTCCAGCAATATTACTCCCATTACTCAATCGTACATGCACCTGAATCCGTTTACAGAGATGACGAGACGTCTCTCCAATGTATGTAGCGTTGCACCCATTACACGAAAATTGATAAACCAGATTGGAACATAAACTCAAAGGAGTACGAGATTTATTGCTGAATATACTTTGAATTTTGTAAGATTTAGAAATGATATTTAAATTCAAATTTTTACTATCGATTGATTTTAAAATAGACGATTTAAATTTTTTGTAACCTTCTGAATAAGGAACGATTAACGTATATCCAACATTAGAATTTTCATTAGATAATTTATCGAGTTTTAATTCACCTTTACCCTCATGTTCTTATATATATAT
>MQRK01239110.1:55362-77788 GCA_001938485.1 Girardia tigrina | reverse complement strand
CGCTCAAGTCCAGTCGAAGATGTTGAGCATGCTTTAGAAACATGGTTTACCCAGCAGCGGGCGTTCAATATTCCAATCTCTGGTGTGATTCTTGTAGAGAAAGCGAGGGAATTCGCATGTGATTTGAAATTTCCAGACTTTAAAGCAAGCAATGGCTTCTTGAATCGCTTCAAAAAGAGACATGGATTGACGTCCCTTACTGTGTCTGGAGAAGCTATGGGAGCTAATGAAGACGCTGCTATCGCATGGAGACAAAATGTATTCCCGACCTACCTGCAGCTTTACAATGAAAACGACATCTACAACGCTGATGAAACTAGTTTGTTTTACCAATGTCTCCCCAACCAAACACTTGCTCTGAAAGGTGAAAAATGCATTGGTGGAAAAATTAGCAAACGCAGAGTTACCATACTGTTCTGCACGAATATGACAGGAACAGACAAAAGAAAATTGCTTCTCATTGGCAACTCTAAGAAACCACGCTGCTTCAAAAACATCAAAAAGGAATCACTCCCCGTGACATATTGCAGTAACAGAAAAGCGTGGATGGATTCTGAGACATGGAAACAGTGGTTGAGCAAATTTGACGCCGATATGATGCTACCTGGAAGAAAAGTGCTATTAATTGTGGATAATGTATCTAGCCACAAGGCCTTAGCAGTCACAAACCTGCATGCCATTGAGCTTGCTTTCCTACCTCCCGCAACAACCATCCATATCCAACCTCTAGATCAAGGTATTATAAAGACCTTCAAGACGATATACAGATCCAAAATTCTTCGCCGTCTTCTCCTTTGGGTGGAAGCAAAAAAGGATCTTCAGTCGTTTGGCATCACAATCTTTGACTGTGTTCAACTTTCGTCTCATGCTTGGAGTGAAGTGGATACACAGACAATCGTCAATTGTTTTCATCATGCTGGTTTCCAACACGACCCATTTCCAGAAACAATTGATAATTCTGCTACTGGAACATCTGAATCCACTCTAAATGAGACTAGGAACATTTTCACATTCCTCGCACACAACTTTGGAATGGACGGCTGCTTGGAGGACTTCTTGGGAGTGGACGAACTTGTGTCAACGGAAGGTATCCTTCAGGATTCTGAAATTCTCGAAAAGGTTGGTAAATACTGTAACAGCATGTGTCAAATATTGTATGATGTCGTAATTCTTTGTTTCTGTAGATTCGTCATGGCTCCTGTGTTGAGGATGAGCAATCAGATGGTGACGATATGGAGGAAAACGTTCCACCCGTGACCCTTGCATCTATGTTAGAAAGCTTGACTACACTTCGACGCTACTGTGCCGAGCGAGGACTGGACGTTTTACAACCCTTGGAGATTGTAGAGAAGGCTGTGGCTACGAGTAACATATCTCGTCAGTCAAAAATAACCGATTTTTTCCCTATATCTACTAAAAATGATCATTTGGTGTTGTTTTGACAAAAAGGTTTTATTAAAATAGTTTTCTTATTTCTGATGTTTTGTCATAATTCTTGTGTGAATAAATGACAAATTTTTGTACCAATTTTTTTCTCAGGTACAAAATGAGAAGCTTCTTGGTTGAATACATGTGGGAACAACTAGTTTGCATCGAAGAAATGAGGTTTAGATGAGTTTACATATAGTTATAGGCTGGGGTCAGCGTATGACCCCACAAAACCTGAGTGTGATTTTTTTAAATAAAATCATTTTTTATTACAATGACAAAATGAATAAGGTGCATCTTCTGGTTTTATTTTCTACAACATGTAACAAGAAATGTCACAAAAAAATTAAGCTGCAGAATATTTCCTCTTTCCACAGTCAACTTTGATAAATTACCGTGGGGTCATACGCTGACCCCAGAGACCCTCTAAGGGTTAAAACAGGTTGCTTCTCGCTATAACGAAACCCCGTTATAACGAAGAAATTTCTCGGTCCCGTCCACTTCGTTATAACGGTGTTCCACTGTAATAACTTTCCCAAAAAGTAAAATATTTAGCAAAAATTATGTTTTTTGTGCGATAAAATAAATTTTAAGGGTATGCAAAAGCTTTGCATTTAGGTATGAAACTTGTTTTTATCTATAAAAAATTATTAATTGTTAAATGTTTCGATTTAATAAAATGTTAATTAATCGCAATTTTTTTCTAAATAAAAATATTTAGTTTTTTGATGTTATAAATTTCAAAATATAAATATTATCTTTTACTACAAAATTTTTTAAACAGGTGAAACAAAATCTCTCTAACCAAAAGATTGTGACCAAAATATACCATAAAACAGTATCAATATTTTAAAAGTGTATTTTAAATAAAAAAACAAGGAAACCAAAAGTAAGTCGACAAATATGTTGTTTTTAACTAGTGTTAATAAGGAGAACAAATCATTTTTATCACCACAAGTAACATAATCTACCCATAAAATAGTTTTTAAGTCCTTTTATTTCGATAATCACATCCTTATTGTCATAATAAAAAAGATATTCTTAGTTCAATCATAATTTTCAATAATCATTTTTGTATAAATTGTAATAAAAAAGGATTTTAGAAAAAGTGTCGATCGCGAAATCCTATTTTATACAATAAATAACTTATAAAAAATAAAAATAATGATAATTTCATAACTGTATTATTTTTAACATTAATTAACAGACAGATTAAAAAGAAGGAGTAACAAGATGTCACAATAAAATAAAAAAAATATGGAATGGATAACGAAAATGAATAAATTACTTTAATTACATAGAAAAGAAGTCCAAAACTAATGTAGGTCTTTTTGGAATATGGAAATTGTTTGATATTGAAAAAACTATATTATATATATGCCGTGCTGGAAATTAAGATACGTTCACATGCATTTCTTTACCCAAGGATGTTGATACTCATTGTGCAATTTTTTCCTCTGTTTGATTGATCAACAATCATTAGTTTATTACTTTCCATATCAATTTTAAACTAAAAATAAGAGCTTTTAGGAAAAAAGTAGGAAACTTCGCAAAAGCGCAGTTTTTTCACCTGGAAATAAGTAAACGTTCACTTTCACTAAATGTTTATTAAAATCAAATGATAAAAAGAACAAAAAAGAAAATCAATTTTTTAGTAATCTGTCGACCCACCAAGATTATGAATCACTTAAAAATTTCTATTGGGCATGCTTTCAACAAGGTTTTGAAGCACATTTTGGTTTATTTCATCATAGGCCTTCGAAATCGCCTCTTTGAGATCTAAAACCGTCGAATACTACATGTTATTGGTATAAAAATATCAAACCAGCATTGCCCAGATTTCCATCAGGAAACTTAGCCGATCAATTTAAAGTTGAGATATTATTCGCAGAAAACCATTCTCTTGAACTGCGACGAACATCTATTGGAGCGTTATCATGTTTGTAAATAAAGGATACGTTGTTAAGTTCCTGAATATATGGCAGCGCTATCTCAAGTATCGATTTCCCTTCATCAATTCCCATCCTCATTCGTCTTCATCGGCAGTTGTCAATAATAATAATTCCACAAAACTCAACCATCGTTTTTTACTCGAAGAATCTCTCTCAAGCTCGATTAATAATTCTAATATTTGCAATTGCAATTCGAATTATTTGAACACTTACTACCAGTTATTTGACGACCCAAATATTTGACAATAAACTTTGTTCCTGTTTCACTGTGCAGACAACATTTGTGATTTTTCAGTTACTTTAATATTTTTTAATATAGTTTGCTAAATTGAAATTTATTTATATATTTATTTATATTTCTTTTGTTAAAACGAGTTAATAAATCAACATATCGTATGCATCTTTTTACAAGTATATTTTGTGGCAATTAGAAAAATTGTAAGGTGATAAATGTGGAAATTTGATGTGGAAATTTGATGTGGAAATTATACAGCAACCAAACAGAATAGTTTCTAAATAAATATGATTGTTGTTCGGTAATCGAATAGTTTTATTTTTGTTCTTTTTTTATGTAGAAATTTGTTCGAATCATTTTGAATAGAAATAATTTTTTAACCATCAGTCATAATTATTCGTATTCCTTATTTGTCAAGACAAATTTTAGTAGTATCAAAATAGATATACTGATAAATACATATATCCGTTAACAAATAATAACAGAAAGTAAAATTAGTTATAATAATACATATTATTAGTTTATATATATATATATATATATATATATATATATATATATATAATAGTCACCCATCTTAACATGGCTCTTTATAGAAAAACTCGTCAGACGGGACTGACAAAAATAACTATCGTCATTGTAAATAAAATAATTATAAATGATTATAAGTTTTTATATAAATTAGTATATAGTAGGAATGTAAGAAATACGCATAACACTTTTATTGACATTTACCTAATCATTCTTCATATATCATCCATCATAATATTAATTATTAATTATAATAAAGTCAAAAAGTTATAAATCACGATTCAAAGACAAATTTTCTTCTTCATTTTTCAAATGCTTACGAAATTTCAGTAAACAATAAAATGTTATTGAATAAACTTTATAAAAAAATTATATATATATATATATATATGTGTGTATATATATATATATATAAGAAACAAAGTTCCATAGAAAGACAACAATGTACATTTATACTTACAGTTAGATGACATTAGATTACAGACTCAAATAACTTTGGAATAAAATTAAGATAATGTCGGTTCGAACCATTATTGAGTTGAAGTTCATTGTGGAAAACAGTGTCCAGAAAGATTTAATCGGAAAAATAGTGGTGATAATCAAATGTAAAGGACTGGGAATTTCGGAGGATAATGTAGAGAATTTGTGGCCTTAGGATGAATGGAAAGAATTGATCAACTGAAATTGCGTCACCACAAATTGGGTGTTAGTGATATGAATATAATTGCTTAATTGAAATTAAATCACTGCAAATCGTTTACGAAATAGGTATTCTCAATTTTTTTATATTTGATAACGCTCGGGTATGCAGTTTCAGTTATCAATATCGAGTCTTCAAGATTAGGTAAAAATATTCGTATCCGTTCAGTTATAAGAACTTTTCACAATGACCCGGGACCAAGTGATAATTGTCGTCATTGAATTATTCAACTATAATTATGAATTTATTTCCTTTTGCATCCATAGTAAGTTGATAATTTTAATTATTTTTTATTGATTTTTAATTTATTATAATTTTTAATATTAATTTTTAGTATAAATTATAAATTTCCTTAATTGTTAGAATGATCACTTAAAGTAAGATCTTCCAGAGATGAACGGACAAAATATAAAAAGAAGCCTATATATATATATATATATATATATATATATATATATATATATGAAAATTAATTTTATTTAAACCTTTTTAAGAACGTGATTATTGAACATGTTTTGGAATTTCGTATTCCAACATCAGCAATTTTAATTTAATATTTTGTAAGTTTTAGTGCTAGTTTTAAAGAATGATTTTTTTTTGAATTTTCAATGTATATTAATGGGTTTTTAGTGTCTTATTAATAATGATTCCCAGTATTGTCGCTCATATTTCTCCAAAATATTCTTTAAATTCTTTAAATCCTTCATAATATAGTATTTTGATTATTTGTTTGTGTTCTTCAATGCATTCTTCCTTTAATCCATTCTAATGAGGCAATGATCAAAGATAACGAGAAAGAATTTCTTAAATTTTCTACTAAAAATGTGCTATTTCTTTTGAGTGATGAATGGTAGATTAAAAAAGATGGAGTCACAAATGGTTCCCCATCAGCACCAACTCTGGCATCATTTTGTATGACGTCTCTTGGGTATAAAATCGATACATACCATAAGGAAAAACCTATGCTATACAAGAGATATGTAAATTACATCCTTTTTGTTTTTAGAAACCAATATCTGATAGAAACATTTTTAAGAATCTTGAATGGTATTCATATTAATATTGAATTCACTACAGAATCGGAAGTTAATAACTGACTTCCTTTTCTTGACATTCTTGTCACTAGGATGAATGGAAAATAGATAACTGAATTATACAGAAAGACAAGTGATACATTTCTCTACACAACACTACAGAGTTTTTGTGAGAAAAAAATATATAGAGTTAGTTCACAGATTTTGGAATTTGTCTTCTAAGTTTTTAATCGCAAATCATGGTTTAAATATTCTTAGAAGACGCTTGAGAGCCTACATGTATACAAACAAAAAAATGAAAAAAATAAAGGTTATATTGGATAAACACGGGTTAAAAAAGAATTAAAGAAAGAAAACATTAAATAACACACACAGATAATCAAAATACCATATACTGAAATTATTAAAGAATTTAAAAAGAGTATCTGTAAGACTATAAGTAGTGTCAAAGTGGTTTCAATGACTTTCAAAGTTCAAAGCTTTCTCTCAAATAGATCAAAACTGATTTTATGATTACGAGCGAATCTGATTCATAAATTTTATTGTCATGGGTGAAAAAACTTGTACATTGGAGAGGAGATACAATGTCTACTTACGTCCTCGTGGTGTTTCCTGTGAACTAGAGTCACATTCTCTATGAAAATAAGAAGACGAAACTTAAATTGCCAGAAATCTGGTCTGTGGATTTACAAAAGCTACCAAAACCCAAACAAGAAGTCTTGCAGGACTCGTAGTCAATAATCTTCTGACAGGTTCCGGCGAAACTGGGTACAAACTCAGAAAAATGAGAGTGGAACCTGGAATATTAGACCTATCTGGAAGGCTATAATTTTATCAAGTAATCGAGCACTGAAGATAATAAAAACGGAAGAGTACATCCTAACCAAGAGGTATTGTAGGGGAATAGAAACAGCTACATTCAATTAGTGGAGAATTTTCCGCAGGGATAGTACAATTGAGACAAATAAAGAGAGAAGTTGTCCTGATGATCAACGAGAACAATCTGACAAAAATCGACTTTGAACCAGTTTATGATCGACTTTTTATTAGCAAGTATAAGAGAAAATTAATCACAATCTTTGCTCCAATTCCTAGCTCAAACTGTACTTTTGCAATCTTCTGAACATTTCTGACTCAAACAATAAAGTAAAAGTCTTCTACATATTTCCTTGCAAATAATTTTCTTAACCCTTTGAACGCGTTAAACATTATTAAACATTAAATCCGGGCGACTATAGTCGATTTACGCGTTCAAAGGGTTAAATGTTTTAATACCTTCATAATATGAGTAAGTATTATAATTATTTTTCGGAGTTCTTCAACGTTTTTTTCCCTTTAATTCTTAATTTACACTTGTATGCCTTTATTTCAGACAAACCCCGAATTATATTTTTTTTCATTTCTAAACTTATTTATTTTTAAAATTTTTGAATAAGAGTAAAAAGTTAAATGTGCAACTATCTGACTATATTTTTTTATATTTGATACCAATTTTGCACCTGTTTTTTGAGTACAAGGAATTGTTATTTGAAGAATTGGAGAAATTATGTGAGATGCTTGAATACCTTTTATATTTACAAAGTTACAATATCAGCACTTGGGGTCACATTTTAATGTATAATACTTGCTGCAGTATAAATCTTTATTTAACTGATTTTATTTGTTTTTTTTATTTAGCTCAAAAAAAATTCCACAAACTTGCTTTCCTAATTAATTGCCGCATTTCATTTTAAAAATACACAAAATCGTAAATGAGGCTCTTTAAGTAAAACTCCTTTTACAAGGTTCACCTTTGAGAATCTTCAGTAATCTAATTCTAAGATCTTGCTAACTAAGACACTATACTTTGTCTAATAACTGGATAACAGGAGAATTGTCTTTTAAATTTAGAAAATATAATTTTTGAAATTAATTAAAAGATTTTTTTATATTTTCTTTCGTAAATATTGACTTTTTTATAAATTTCGGGGAAATTTTCAAACTAAATTTTAGTAAATATTAAAAATCTTAATTTTAAGACAACGGGCCGATAATTAATGAAGGTCCCGAAATAAGTTAATATTTAAATTTTGATATTAAATCTAAAGAAGTTGATTTTTTCAAAACATTAATGAATAACGATAAATTATGAAACCGATGAACAAAATAAATAAATAATAAATAGAATCTAGGACAGTACGGTCCCGGACATTACGGCCCCGGACAGTACGGTCCCAAATCGGCATGGTGGGACATTACGGTCCCCCATATATTTTTACACTGTAATGTAATCAGACATGAAATATATAATAAAACGTTATGAATATAGTAATTTTATTTGCTGTTTTTCCCAGGACTCTGTTCCTTAATTAAAAAAATAATCAGTTTAATTTATAATTATTTCAATAATTAGAGAAAAGATGACCTGGTTTAGGGTCTTGTCGATATTCTGAAAAGAAGAAACAATAATTAAAGAAATAAAAACTTACATTACAATAAATATATATACAAAATAAATTCATGTCCTAAAATTGTCAAAATAAATATTTTTTTAAAAAAAGAAGCAAATTATAAAAGTAAATATACAGTATATTTACAATACAAGTATAAATTAATTTATTATACTGAGAACCTTAATTCTTCATCGAAGATAAGTTGTAGCTGACGCCGCGTAAAAAATCTATTATATTTACATCTCCTGCTGCATAACGTTCACAAAGTGTTCGGAGACGTTCTTGCACACGTGCTGCAATTAGTGACCTTTTTCTTGCAGTTTCAGCTCCAGCTAAGGTTTGTGCACGTAATGTCCTAGCATTTGATTCTAATTCTCGAAGAGCTATAATTAAACGGTATATGTTAGGGTGATCGATACCTACCAGTATTCTAAATTTGTTGTTATTTCATTCTACGAGGTTATTGGTCTTTTCCCCATCCTCTAAAGTAACATCGTGAACATTCCAGATATTTGGTGGAAATAATGAGGGAATTCTTCTTAATGTATGTATTCCATTTCTCATGACGTTCCTATACTGGCCAGTTACATATGTTGCATCGAAAGAGTCCAACAATTCTTCAGCTTCAGGTCTGATAACTCATCTCAATGCACGTACACCTTCAGGAATATGTGTAATGCTAATTAATGATAATGGGGATCGTAATGTTCCACCATGCCGATTTGGGACCGTACTGTCCATTTACCTAATAAATATATAATAATGACTTCCAGTACTACAAGAACAATGTTTAAGGAATTCAAGGAATATTTAAATTTATTTGTATGTTTAGGCCCCTTGTCAATAGTTCGACTAAAAAAAATAAGTTTCTTTTAAGCATAAGGTAGATGCTACCCAAACATGTTAATTAACTCATAATAATACAAGCAATTAACTCATAAGATATTGTCGATGATGGGAAGCATTTGAACGTTGATAATAAAAAACTCATTTCTAAACTAATAAAAACTGTAGTAATATTCTTGTTCGTGATAGATAGCGGCCAATAATATTCACTACTATGTTATTATAGATTTAAGATAACAAAAAAATGAATTTGTTAATAGAAAAAAAATATACCCGTAATTTCAATGTTATGTTACTATAATGTTAGAAGAAATCTATTAATAAGGATAGAGATACGTTTATCAGGAGAGGAAATTCAATACTGGATTAAAGTATATGACGAATTAAAGATACAACAAAATGATAAAATAGTATAGTTACATGTATTTAAATGAAAGGAATATTGGTGTGATAGTGAATCAATTTGATAGGATTTATCTAGATGTCAAATCAAGTAATGTAAATCGGATAATAATTAGTTAATATTATACAAAACAATAATAAATGTTCAAAATAACTTGGGAAATCTCTATCCGATCAGTGAGGACCAAGACTTAAAATAATTGGTTGATATTACATTGTGTTGGTAACATGTAGTCATATTATAACACAACTGTGAATGCGTTGGTAAAATTTCGTTGATATTTCTGCTGATAACAGTAAAACAATATGATAATATTTTGCTAATATTTCGTCAGATAATTATAAAACAGGTAACGTTTGACCATAGTTAATTGAACTGGTATGGATTAGATATGCATCAATTATAAAATTTAATTTGTAATTTATATTTTCTGCTACCTTTCCGCGTAGCAATCAATTATCTTTATTTTTTTAATTTTTAAATTCTAATAATATTTATAATTAAATAATTATATGTAAGAGAAGGGATAAAAATAGTATGTCAGATATCGAGTCTTCGTTGATGAGAAAATATCAAATTTCCAACAATAATTTAATTTCTCATCCATGTTTTTCTACTACTGTCTTTCTTGTGTCATAAATATTATTTGAAATCGACACATTGTGATATAAATCATTTCACCTTCCAAACTTCTCTATAAATTGAGTGAATAATTACATGAAAGTAATTGACGGAAATGTCTAACTATCTTCTTCTGATAAATAATGTAAGATTGCTTCTGTCTTGAGATACAATTTCAATTATGCACAGTATTCCTGTTTCTACAAGACATTCTTCAACTAGCGCAGCATCTGCACAAAGGTTCATCAATCTCAGTTGTTGCCCTGGTGAGAAGTTATCTCTCTAGTCGATATCACAGATGATCCTTGTTTCTTCGCCCCAAATAGAACTAAAGATGGAACAGAACTATCAACCAATCAGAAGGAATATATCATGCATTAATTGTATGATCAATTAACTTCCTAAAAAGCATGTTTTTACTAGTAAAGTACTTGATGCAGTGGCAAGTTTTTTATGGTTATCGGACATTTACTTCATCGGAATAGAACATCAGTATATTTATATTACACAGAATCAAATATTTTCCTATTAGACATTACGTTCAACATTATTTAAGTTTATGCGAATGTATTTGTCTTAGGCGTTTTTAAATACGCAGGTTACTGATGAGGATATCCATCAGTCACTGAAGAAGTCAATAAAATCCTTAAGGTTACTATTGTGTACTCTATTTATGATGCTAATTATTTATGGTTCCTAACATCGAAAAATAATGCTTGATATTTACAATTAGATTTTCTGATAATTTAAAATACAGCTTTCGTAAGAATTTCATTAAATACTTAATAAAATACTGACCTTTGACACTTTCCCTTGATCTAGAAAATAATTCGAAAATTAGATTGTATTCCATAGATTCAGTCTCTTAATAAGGAAGACTCACAGAGGAATGCTGGAACAATGCAATTCGTTACTAAGTTTTATTTCATAAACTGCTAATTGCATACACTTTATATGTATGAAAATATAGAAAAGAGGTTAAAAGGTTAACATTGTTCTCGGACGGTAATAATTACATAATAGATGTCTTAAAATATCCAAATTAATAATTACGCAATATGTTAATTTCTTTTAGTCTCTCTAGGAAATTTATAAAAATTTAAAAAGGTTGAGTTAATATTTTTGGCTTGATGAAAGTGTACAATTTTTTGTGTCCCTGAGTGTGGGGGATCTCTATTTGTAAGCATTTACATTGGCTTCCCTTACTCCTAAATTTTATTATTAACAAAAGCCATGAACGGTAAAAAAATAATTGAACACGAAATTATATGTGAAAAAACTGCAAAAAAATACGTTCATATAATTTAAAAACCCAGATTTAATATTTCCATTTTAAATTGAATCTTATCTTTTAAATTGTTGATTGAAAAAAGCTTCGTTCACTTATGATAGTTCATTTTCTTGGAAGTAAACTATTTTCATGGTTACACGAAGAGCAAAGATTTATTAGTAATTGATAAAAATTTAATTTAAAGGGAAAATACAATAAAAAAGGTTGACCGTATTCTTGACCCGGTCAGAATTACATAATAACAAATCTAGAAAACCTGATTAAGTGATTATGCAATATTATTTTAATTATCAATTTTAATTTTGTAATATTTCACAATAAAACTACTCAAAATTGAATTTTTAGGTGAATTTTCGGATACATTATGTTCTTTCGGAAACGTTAAATTGATTTGATATATCAGGAGTACAAGACTGACAAGTAACTTCAGGATGGTAAAGGTATCGTCCTTTACCTTCTTTAGATTTTCTTCAGAGTTTGAAATAGTATCTGTGGTTATATATTTTCTTGGTGGATGGCCAATACAGCTCTATAACTAGCAGTAATTCAATTCAAAAATCCAAAATGTAAACCGAATAATGAATATATTTGAATAAAAATAAATTAGTTATAATTTTCTATATAATATAAATATATTTATATAATTTATGTACCTTTATTTGTGTAGATTTAATTTGCATTGCATAAAGCTAAAGGCAAATATGAAAATATTAAGAAAATCAGTCCAGCAAACGTTGCACCATAATTTTAACACTTTCGGTACTGAATACAAATATTCTATAATTTTGTTATTTTTTTTGCATTTTTGATGTTCATATAATGCATGAAAAGTTATCAACTTTACGAACAGCTGGCGGTCCGCAATTATAGACTTGCAAACAGAATAGACAAAATTACGGGCTGGTACATTTCCATCAGTTTAACGCAACAAACTTGACTATTAGATATTTTTAATTTTTGTGGTGCATATATGAACCGCTAGGACCTAAAGAGTTAAGCCATCAACCAATGTACATGCAGAAATTACTGAAAAAGAACCAGTGAAAATTCTAAATAAGAAATTATTTACGTAGATATTTTTTAAATTATGTTATTTTTTGTTAATTTTATATTTATTTAACAAATAAAGTAAACTACAATATTTTTATTTTGCTATTAACATGTTTTTCTAGTATAGACATAGAATTAAAAAGCATAAACTTTTGTTTAATCAAGAAAAAATATTGTAGTTTTCAGAGTCGTAGTGCGAAGTTCAAATCTGGCGCCCCCAGCGCGAAAAAGATTCACTACTACAAATTATGCCTTAAAAGAATTAAATTGACTTTAGACGTTTGTATTCACATGCTCTATGACGCAGCATTGATGCTTAAAACTTGCATCGCCTAGCTATAAGAAAACATCAATTTATTCGGATAAATTCATGGATGCTTTGCCATTAAACAAAAAAGACTACTATGATTATTATTATAAAGTGATTAGCCTACAGAGATCTGATCAGTCAAAATTGGTCATTTTGTGATTTTGGCACCCCTTCAGATTTTGGCGCTCATGCGCCCGGTGCGGTTGCACCGCTCGCACCGCCCTCACTACGGCTCTGGTAGTTTTTTTTTTATTAGGAACGTATCTCCCTGATTTTAGAACAATCTCATGCAATTTTTAATACCGAATTACATCGATTCAGTTTGTGACGCGTATTTCTGGAACGTATTACCAACGCAAACCTTGGTATTGGTGTAGTTAATTTAGATCGGTCATAAATTTTTAAATTTTAAGGTGATCTTCAGATTAAAATTAAAAATTTATTTCGTTATTTAAACTTTAATTTGACTTCAAATTGTTATTTTGCTCTTTTTTCACTTAGTTTCATGATCAGTTTAAATTTATTTTATTTTATTTTCCATCATTTTTTTCTTTCATGTAAATAGGTATATTTACTTGTACAATTTTATATAAATAAGAATATAAAGATACAATCATAGTTAAATTGTGTCACCACGTATAATAAACAATAGACTATCACAAGGTTCGCTAACCATCCAGATATCATGGACTTTGTTGATAACAGAATTTTTGTAGTGGATCATAATTTCATATGCTGTACAAATTATTTTGTTATTTAACTTATCTTAAGGAAGATAAATCTAGAATAATCTTTTAAATAAAAATTAATTATTTGAAGAAAATTTTATTTGCATAATCACCTCATTAAATTATATATATATTAAAATTACATTGTTATTTTAATATAATTATTATAAAATTATTATTTGATATTTATGCTATGCTTTCCCATTTCCATTCCAGATCATATAGGGTAGTCATACGCTAAGTGATCGCCTCCAGAAGGGTAGATTTAGAGTAAAAAAGCGTATTCTTAATTTTTATAAATTTTACATATAATAATTATAATTTAAGTAAATTATAAATTTTGAATTGTCTATGACTATATCAATTTTCGGTATAGTCATGGATAATTTTTATTTAAATTGAAAAATGAAAAATAACACATTAAAAAATTATAAAACCCTTCTTTCTATTGAGTACCTGATTCATTGATTAATGACGGATTCATTCAATTAAACGATTTTTTTATTTATCGATTTTTATCGATTGGTGAGATAAAAATTGTGATATGATTTGTTTTGTTAATTTTTGTTTGATTGAGTGGTGACAGCGGATTTCGAAAGATCGTTCAATCGATGTGTTATAGCAAAGTACAACTATCCTGAAAATTTCAGCTCGGCAACATCACAGGAAGTGGGTTAAAATTGCAAAATGAGGCTGGATATGGGGCAAGATGGCAAGAAAGCAAATCTATAAAAAGAAGGGAATTAATTATGATTATAAACATAAAATTTATGTCTCCTATAAAATTGGATAAAAAGTCATGTTAGTAATTTATTTCAAATAAAATTACAAATTCGTGTTATTAGTGTTTTTAACGCTGAGAGGATTCCTCAATACTATATTACTGAAATAATGGGTACCGAGTACAACAGTTCGTTTCGAATATTTATTTTCAGACGTGAAATAATATATTAACAATCTAATACCGAAATAATTGGTATCAAGTTCTGCAAATCATTCTGTATATCTTTGACTAATTGCGAAACAAGAACTTTTTGTGCTAATACCAAAATATTTGATTTTTGATCCAACATATTACCTGCCCATCCACTGCAATCCAATTATCAAGATTTTACATTTGTTCTCACATTCGCGTATAAAGTAACTCATTTATTTAGTTTCGATCTCCTAAAAGGCTTTTCATTTTATCGGGATCTGTTAACTGTTTTTTATTCTTTCTGTTTTCAGTTTGTTATGACTAATATAACTATAATATATATAATTCTAAACTTTATATTTTAATTTTTTATTGTTTAGAAAACGATTTATACTATAAATTTATTTAGTTCAATCCCTTCTCTTAAAACTAGTACTCTAATTGTCAATTTTATTGTGAAAAATGGGTTTACAGATTTCTATATGTAAATCTAATCTGTCAACTCACTTTTACACTTTTTTTAATATTAAAACTTTTTGTGTTTCAATTTTATAAACTCTTTGAAATAAGAATATATTCTAAAATTTAAGTACATATTTACTAATATGGAAAATTTCCAAGAAAATTACAAAAACTTAATAACCATTTTCTTGTTCTTTTATAAAGTACTTTTTGTAAATCTCGTAAATTGAAAATATGAAAAGAATTTGTTTTCCTTATTATTTCTTAAATAAAGAAAGAAAACTGTGGCAAATATATAATATTACCAAAGCATAAATTTTGTCACAAGGAAAATATCATAATTATTCGATATTATCGTTTTATATATTTTAGAAAATTGCAAAAGAGAATCGTTTGATTAATCCTAAGAAAACTCAGACAATTATGAATCATAGAATGCATTAAAAACTGGTTTTATTGCCAACACGAGTTGATATAACGAAGAAAATATTCATCGTATGTATAGGAAGAGAAGAAGACTGCAAAAAAGTATGTTTTATTTATTTTTTGAAATTTATCTCTCTTTATGTCTTTTTAGAGAAAAATGTTGATTGGAAAAAGAAGAAACAAAATTGACTGATTTTCATAGAACCGATAATGAGATTGATAAGATGTATGAGAAATTGAAAGATTTTAATCAAAAAGGAACTGGAGATAAAAGAGTTCTTAGAAATGAAGCGGTAGATTACAATGGTAAAAACAAAACGGTTGTCCCTTGAGGAGAAAGGGATGATATTTTTGTCGGCGTTGATTTCATAAATCCTAATTAAATTATAAAAAGAAATTACTTTGATGAAAAAGACCTTAATATTTGACGACAGAAATGTAAACATATTATAACAGTATAAATATGTTGAAAAAAATTAATCAAACAAATTTATTATTGAAAAAAATCTTAAATTTCAAAAATTTTGAACGTCAAAAAATTATTTGGATTTTGAAATAATTCTCATTATAATAATTTCTTTTTCTACAATTGTAAATTGTTATTTTATTAGATTATTTTATAAAATATTATTGTCTTCCTTATAAAAGCTTATTAAAATAAAATAGTATAGTTTTACCCTCTGAAACTAAATTCTGTTTTCCCTATTAAATTCGTTCAACTCTATTATTACTTTTTTAGTTTCTTGGTCCTCAAAGAGTTAAGAGATTTTAAGAATTTAAAAAACTTGATCTATTATTCTAATAATCTTGAATATTGAACAAAAAGATTAACAATATAAAAATAATATTGAATGGCATACATATATTTTAGATTATCATAAACTGCTGAAAATAAGCGTCACCATATTTGAACTGCTATAACCATGGGGCCAGTAATTTTCGAAAGCCTTAACCCAGAGAAGCCTTGTAAAACTTTCATGACAATTTTTTCAGTTATTTTGATTATTAAAAGTATATATATATATATATATATATATATACTGTTCCTTTTCATTTTAGTATTTAATAAAAATTCGGAATGTAGAAAATTGAATAATTTATATTTTTATTAATATTTCCCATCACCCATAAGACTTCCTTGTTTTACCATAAATAATTTGACATAGTAATATAACTTTTATTGTCCTGTCCTTTCATGTCATAATTTTGTTGTAAGAAAATCTTTATTTCTCAACCACATATGACATAATGATTTTCGATAAAACTTTATGATCAAAACTCATGATCAACAACGACCTCATAAAAATAAAATTATGTAATATATTACTGCAGCAACTGTTCAAAAAGATTTAAAAAAAATTATTTTACACTACTGCTGCTTTTTAAATGATTAAACTACTTTTTCATTAAAAACGATTTTTTTTCTCTATTTGAAATAGAAATACACGATTAAACTAATAAACGTAGTTCACAAAAGTCATTTGAAAATGATTAACGCCATTATTACAGGCGCCAAATTTGCATCATTGAAGTGACCAATCAAAATTCAACAGTTTAACAGCCAATCAAATTGCTTTGCTCATTGATATTAACACACAAATTAATCGGTATTGATATTGTAGTATTTTAGTATATTAAACAATCTGACTGCACATCAATTAGTCAATTTTTATTGATAATTTATATACATATTACTTTTAAAAAAATTTAATTTTTTTTCTTAAAAAGATATCAAAATAAAAAGAAATTTATATTGCGAAAAAATAAAATGTGGAGATATATTTTTATACTGTTTCTAACCATTGAATATTTTTATATTGACAAATTAAATGCTCAAATATTCGGCGATAAGTGGAAAGGAGCTCAAGCGAACGTGAAAGGTAGAATAATATTTATTATTAATTTGTGTATGAACTAATAATTTATAATTAAAAATTTATTTATTATTTAAAAAATATTAAATATGAATTAATCTAAAAATAGAAAAAAAATTTCATTGAAATATTTTTATATTTTATTTTATGTATTTTATTTGTATAATATTTATTTTTTTTATTATTTTAACATGATTAACATTTTAATATTAAAAATAAATAATTCAATCAAATATCAGTCTAAAAAAACCACTTCATCATAACTATAATTTAATTTAATTTTTTATTACTTGCATTTCATTTTTGTAAATTGAATAATTAATAATCTGAGATTTTTTTAAACAATAATTCATTAAAAATAAATTCAATTTTATATTATTTTTTTCTGATGATATATTTTAATAAAAATTAGTTAATATAGATTATTATTTTTTAAGAAATTCATTAAATTTATTTATTTATTCGCTTTTAGTATTGTTATTTTTTGTATATTGAAGAATTATTTCTGGGCCTGCAAAATTTTTCTAGCTATTTTAAAAATTTCTAATAATCTTATTAATTCTTAATATAAGTAATAAAAAAAATTACTCCGCGTAAGAATAAGTAATAATTACTAAATAGAGATTTTGGTGGATCATCAAAAGAGACGACACTGCACTTTAAAAATAAATTTATTTGTCATTTCCGTCTTATTTTTTCAAAAGGAAAACTTATAAGAAATTTTACCGTATACGTATAAAAATAATTTTTAAATAAATTTTTATATAAATTATTTTAAATATATTTTCAATTAAATTAAATTTAAATTTCTCTTTAAAAAAACAATATCATTCATATGATTTTGTTATTTTAATCACGGGTTTATCAATATCTCACACTGTGTTGCTATCTTGGATGTGTAAACATTCGAGGATTTCCGCGACTTACAGAATCATTCTAATCAACACACGTAACCGATAAGGTGAGATTGCGTCATCTGAATATGGATTAATAACCCGAATATCTATGAGTTTTATATAAAATTTTATTAAATAACAACATATATTATTAATAAAACTATTAAATTAAAAATGATAAATAATTTTTCAACCAAAACTTGTTTTTTTAGAAAAATCCTTTATTAATGAATGAATAAAAAATTGTAAAATGTCAGCCATAAATTCTCATATGAAATTTTAGTACAAACTAATGTGATTTGGTTTTTTATTTCAACTGCCGTTTTAGAAATTATTAGCTGTATAATACAATTACAAAAAATGTAATTATTATTTTTATAAATTATTATTTATATAAAGGGTTAAGAACTGATGAGGTTTTGATGAAAAGATTTTTAAACGCTTATTTTGTATCTGGTACTTTTATTTATTTCTGAAACACTGATAAAAGACAATCCGACCCTTTTGAAAGATTCTTGAATCTTTAAATGACACAAACATCTTTAAAAATGAATCACAACAAATCGACTCTACTACTTATTTTATTATTATCAGTTTGGGAGGGACTGTATCATCCCGCGATTACTTTCAGTCTTTATCTATCGTCCATGATTTATTTTTATATATTTTTTTTCAATTTTTAAACATTATATTTATCCACCGATTTTGGTCAACCGATAAATTAAAGAAGATTACTGTGCAATTATTGATATTAAATCTAATTTGTTTACTAAATTCCTTTTTTAATCAAAATAAAATGATTTTATTTGATTTTTATCCCACAGCAAAATCATTCATTACAAAATTTGACAAAAAACCGAGAATTTTTTTCAATTTATTCAAAATTTTAAGATGATTTTTAGTTTTTTTTTCATTATGAAAAAAAAACAGAAAATGGTAACGAATTATAAAACAGTTATAAAAAACAATTTTATTTTAATTTTCTTTTAAATAGCTTTTTTTACTGTCCAAATAAAATCCAGATTTTATAGAAAATTAAATTACAAATTGTAAAATGACAGTTAATTTATTTGAATTCTTTTTGAAAACATTTTAGATGTTTGGTTACCTATGATATAACTTATGCTAATAAGGTATGAATAACCTTCATTAACATATTTCATGAATGATATAATAATTATTCACAATATTATGAGAAATTCAATTACAACATAGACGCCGAGGTATCATTTCTTTCCATGATAAATATGGTGTATTTTGATGGTGTTTGCGTGGTACACTATTTTATTTTATTATATTAATTAACTACTGCACAGTACAGTATTTTACACATAATATCGGTTTGGTTTCTAACTTTTCAATTTTTTTCCTTAACTTATCATTTTAAGAATATATTTTAATGAAAATTGACTTATTAAACAATACGGTTTACTCATTTAAAATTCTGAGATATGAAGAAACTGTCCTTTACTTGTTTAGGTTATCATTTAATTAACATTTTCAATAAAAAGCAAATTTTATATATATTTTTTATAAACAACCAAAAAACTATAAATTCTATTAATTATTATTTTGAATTTTAGTAACGATTTTATCAAAAAAAATAATAATTATAAATAAAATAATAAAAATTATCCGATTTTTTTCTAACATATTTGTTAAGAGAACTCACACATTTGTTACAACATTTATTACAATCACCATTCGGATCATCTTTACAATAATCCATAATAGTGCTTTCACTCATATACATCAATCAATGTTTAATAACTTCTCATTCCAAAATCTAAACTAACTGGAAATTATATATTTCATTTAAAATATTTACTTCAAATGTTATTGATTAAAATAAAATTACTATTAATCATTTAAGAATATTAATTGGATTTAATTATCTACAAATTAAAAAAAATAAAATTAATAAAATCATGTAAAATTTACAATAATAATAAATTAAAAATGTGAATATTAAATATTAATTTGAATAAATCATTTTCAGATTATAAGAATTAAAATATTAATCATCCATCTGAGTAGGAGAGACACAATCTCAAATCAGCGTACAACATTCAAACTTCCAAACAACACATACATGAACATTCCAAGTATTCCTCTGAATATTGAAGGAATTTTAAGACCAAACTGAAACTCTTTTTTTCTGTCGGAAGAAAACTAAAGAAGAAAACGTTATAATAAAATGATAAAGAGATAAATTAACTTTGGTGTTCTCAAATAATCTTGAAGAATATTTCATAATCCTTAAAAAATATTATTTATATTAAAAATGATACATTTTTAAGTAAAACCATTCAAAAGTATTTAACAAAAGTATTCGTTATAGCGAATAGTTTGAAAAATGTAACATTTACATCTTTTCTTTGCTTTTATATTTTTAATGGAAGCATTATATAACCATTAATATAATTTTATATAATTATTAATAACCCATAATAATATAGTCATAATTAAGTCGATCATTTTATTCATAGAACATAATTGGAATTATTTATGAAAATGTTATACAATGGGTTAATCTTGTAATATTTTTATACGATTACCACACGAATTTCGCTAAAACGGTGCAAGACGCCATTATGAATATTATTTTTGAAATATTTTTATCTTGTAATGTCGGGTTAATTTTCGTCTTACATCTGACGCCAACGATTTACTAATTTTTCAACTAAAGACACTCGCGCAGTTAGGGAAGTTCAGGAAAAAATAAAAACTACGAATTCATTGGTAGGTGGCAAATCAGAATGTTAACTAGTAAAGGAAAAGTGTAAAAACGAAGATGTATAATAATAAATTAAGAAAAATGAATAATACTTGTATGAAATAAAATGTTTTTTCTAGCAATAAATCTTAGATATTATGAAAATATTTCAAATAGAATTTCTGTAGTATTTAACATATCAATCAGATCCAATATACAGGCTTTATTTTTTTCCCAACATCTCTTTATAAATCTTGTCTTAAATAGACTAATTTATATACTGTAGAACCTCTCAATCTCGAACGCTTTCCGTTACAAGAAGTGTTTTCGACTTAGTAAGGTGTATGAGTTAGAGAGATGATATTAAAATATTTAAGGATTAGGCCGGATTTATTATTTTTTAATATTATTTGATTAAAATTTTATTTTCATTTTAACATACCAATAAAAATTTTAAAATAAAATTATTAATTTTAAGTTTTCTTATTTTTTTCTGGTATTAAGTTTTCTTGTATAAAATTTAGCTACTGTTAAGTTTATGGGTTAGGGTAAGGTTTAGGTTTTATGTTAGGTTATTATTTATTTTAATATTATTTAATTAATAAAGTGCTAAGTTTTCATCTAATTTTAAGATTGCATTTTATCAGATGGAATGAGTCTCTGTTTGATGAAGTTCTCAATTAACATATTATTTTATTTAAAGAAATAATTTTCTATTGTGCTTTTTCTAGAAAATTATCCGAGATGCAGGATGAAGATGTTTTAGACTTAGGGCGTGTAAGTTATAGTTAAATTCCGTTTCCAGAATAGTAGGTTCGACTCAATGAGGATTTCGAGTTAGAGATGTGTTTGACTTTAGACGTTATGGTGTATAAGTGATTTAAAATTATTAAATTTACACATTTTATTCTTGTGTTGTAAAACGTTGAATTATTTGTTATAAAAACCAAATTAGTGATCAAATTTGATAGAAAATATATTAAAAATATAAAATGGTAATCAATTTGGAACTATTTGTAAATATTGATAAAGTACTACACAAAGATTAATGATAAAACTATAAAATGTTTTAAAAATTTTAATAAAAAAACAAGAAGACACTAAACAAGCTAAAGAGCAAAGATTTTACAAAATTTATAGAAAAAGAAGATATTTATGTTATGCATCTGATCTCCATTTTATTTTTTATATTGAGTTTGAACATATTTATTGGGTTTTTTAATTTAAATCGCATATCTTTTACAGTTATTAATTTAAAAAGCAAAAGATTCGACAAAAATGTAACAATGGGAGATAGGTACCACTAACAAATGGTTTACCAGTCATTATATAAGCAAAATTTAAATTATATATATATATATATATACAGGGGTGGCCATAAGTCGCTTTACCCAGTTTTAACAATAAACACAAAATTTTAAATGATTTATAAACAAAAACCAGATAAAATTTTTTATTTTAATAATTATTTATTTAAAATTTTTTTAAATTATTTCATTTTGTTCATTGTTGTTGGCAATATTGGCATGGCACGACAATTAACACTTCAGCAACGAATTTTTATAGTAAAGCAGT
>MQRK01239110.1:35459-55312 GCA_001938485.1 Girardia tigrina | reverse complement strand
GGGTGGCCATAAGTTTTAATATTTTTTATAAATAAATAAATATATATATATATATAAATAAATTTCTTATAGATTTTATTAATTTTTAAATATTTATTACACTGTAATAATAATAATAATACATAATAATAATACAATATCGATCCAATTTTCGCGGGTTATCAAACCCGATATCATTCCATTGGTTTGTATTGATTCAATCTACGATTATTCATAAATATTACATAATAATTAAATAAAATTATATTCTTTCGGGTTTTATTTACACTAAAAAAATGCAAATAATACAAAATATCATTTTTTTCAAAAATACAAACATAAAAATCGATAACTATTGATTTTGCACATGTTTCGATTTTGATATTTCTTGTTCATTGACACAGAATTATTGACACACGATAATTGACATTCTGTATGAATTATTTGTTCGAATTTCTATTCTTTGATGTATGTCGAATTCGGTTTTGAAGGGATCTTTTTTTGTTAATAAACTAGTAATATTTGTTTAATGATTTAGAATTACGTATACCCAAATATATTCTGTACTTTTTTTTAACACTTTCAACATTTTTTTTACAATTCGTTTCAAAGATAAGAATAAAACGTCGAAAAAAATGTTAAAATTTTAGACAATTTTTATTTTTTTTCAATTTTATAATAAGTTAATTAGGATAAAATAATTAAAATTATATTAATATTCAAATTTTGGAAATAATTTATTATTCAGTATTGATTTTGTATTTTTTTTCTTTTAATATCTGTTGATTTTCTTCAATTAAATTTTAATCTACATAAAACATCAAAACGATAAAAAAAGCGATAAAATGTACTCTTTAAAAATGATATATTAAAATATTTTAGCTTCTATAATTATTTGTGTCATTAATTTTCTGAGATTTAGTTCACAGAAACTAATTTTTGAACAGTGATTGTAAAATCAAAGCACTCAAATGTTATAAGTGGCTGCCATCTTTGAGTAGATTGATAAACATGAGAGTGTGTGTGTGTTTGTATAACATATGTATACATATATATATATATATTAGTAATTGTTATTATTCATTGCTGATAACAATCAAAAGTCAAGTCATTTTATCAATGTGGGGAGTCTGAGAAAAAAACTCTACGAAACTAAATCGTTTCAAGTTAAAGAAAAATACGCTTTAATATTAATGAGATATAAATTATTTAATAATAAACTTCAGTCTATTATTTTGACAATAAAATAATTGACTTTGTATATAATACGCAAAATAAACTGTAGGTAGGACGGAAATAAGGATGTTGACTTGGCCAAATAAACTCTTAAATGTAATAAACATTGAAAAATGACATTATAAATGATTAAAAAAATGAATTTTAATTTCAAATTCTGTTTTGATAAACAAAATTATTCGAGTTTTTGATAGTACGAAATTAGTGTTACTGAAAATGGCGATGTGTGGGAATCACACAAAAATATATTATAAAAATTGGGTCAGTAAAATGTCACAATGGAATTGTTAAATGAGAAAAACGAGCAAAATAAACTTTTACAACGAATCACTTATAAATTTTATATAAATATAAAATCTCTAGATAAAATCTCAATTAAGAATGTTGAGGAAAACTGATAAAATTTTGAATGAATATAAATGAAGATAAAGATGAAGTAAAGAAAACAGTAAATCAATAACTAGTGAGCAAAATATAGTTTTTTGTTATTTTAATTAATCTAGAATGCCTAAAGCATATCGCACCATTTTGGAACTTTTATAATCACAACACTTTCTTTCATCAACCAAAGGTTTCTTTTGTGGTTTTTAATATTAGATAAACGTTAGATAAAATCCACATTTTCATACCAACGGGGAACAAGGGAAGCAATTTATTTTGTGACACAATTTCGTGACTTTATTGCACTTATACAATACGTCCAGAAGTTACAAATTGAATTACCAAATTAAGTATTATTTATTAAGTATTAAATACTTCGAAAGACAAGAAAGAAAAAATTTAGATGAAGTTTTGATTCTTAAAGTAATAGTTGAGTATTAAAATCGTTTGTAAAAGTGAAGGAAACTGAAAGTACTAAAATTGATACTTCCGCATTGGTATTATTTTTAATTTTAGTGTTTAAAAAACCATTAAAGTAAAAGCATTGAGTCACTTTTGAAAAAAAATGTATTTAAAATATTAACGACAACCCCTCAAAACATGAATGACTTTTAAAATACAGTATTCACACCTTGACTGTAACAAACAAAAAAGTGAGATAGATAGATTCTAAACTTTCCGTAAGGTGATATTTGTAATAATCTTCTTACGAAAAGTCCAGTAAATGTCTTGGGAGACCAAGAATAGCTGTATGTTTATATTTTCCATGTTGAGCTTGCTTTCACATCGTAAGTTTTTAAATTTAAACCAAACTATTTTTTTTGAAACTAATACAGCTTCAACAAGATAATTTCACTTATTTGTATGCATATTTAACTTACATTTTGAGACTCTGGACAAGAAAAGGCGTCCGCTGGTTTTTAAACGATACTTGAATCATATTTGTACTTTGAATATTTTCTGTACAAATTAATTAATTTAATTTCATGTTTTTGTAATGAAATATCTGAAATCCGCAAGATCAAATCATACACACAGATTAACTAAAAACGAATTTTCCTATTATTTTATTATTTCCAAACGTCATAAAATCCCAAAATAAAGACATAAAGGTGATCGAGTGAAATTCAAAAATTAAATAATGTTTTTGTTGTTTTCGCTGATATTTATGTGCTAATTTATTATTTATTAATTGCTAATAATTTGAAGAAAAACGTTTCTTTCTCATACAAATTTCAAAATGTGAAAGTGATAAATTTTGAAATATCAAACATAAACAACTTCGAAATATTTAAACAAAATTAAATAATATTAATGTATCAAAATGTAATAAATTGTGATTTTGAATTTCGTTTACTCAATAACTAAATTGACTTTGAAGTTTTTATCAAAATAAAACGATTGTCATTCACATTATCAAATTGAACTACTGTTTATAGTTTAAAATATTGTACGCAATTTTTCAAAATTTTTAATGCTTTTTTTAAATGCTTTCATATTGCCATTACTTTTTTTAAATTCCTTGTTTATTGGAAAATATTGTTTAATTAATTTTAAAATTCATATTTTTTGTTGAAAAAAACTGGTTTTGTATATATAATTATATCTTCATAAGAAAAAGGCATCAAGCAATAATAACGATTTATTGCTTTTCTTTACTCTCAAATTGTTCTGAGTACTGTATATTTTAATGGAGCTAAACTTCAGCATTAACGATGTCAAGAAAAACATCAATGAAAATTGAACTAAAAAGTATTTTTAAGTTACTTTACGGTCACCATATTTGTTGATAAAAATATGCTCTTAAATTATTTCTTTTAAAATTCAAATTTTCCTTTAGATACATAAAATATTATACACATTAATTTATAGATGGATATACAAATCTATAACAAATTATGATTCCATATGACATCAAAATCTACGAAAGAATTTTAAAAAGTAGTGGGGGGTAGATAAATTAATGAAATAAAACTGTCTAAAATATAAATCGGATTTATAATTTATTTAGATTTTACACATTTTAAAGTATATTTTATACTAGACAGTTCTGTTGTCGTTAAATGACTTTGAAAACCGGACATATTATTGGATTAGTGTTACACGTTTCAGTTTTCTTCAATTGACGTTTTTGTTCTTAATGATTAATCAATTAGGAATTAATTAATTAAACGATTTACAAAATCTTAAAAGATGATTTGGGGGTGACGAAATTTCTGAAATAAATTTTTTTCAAAAGTAATAATGGAATATATATATCTTAGTCGATCCAATTTAAATGTACTGCAAGGATTTTTAGTTTTATGGCGTATCATTATGACAATCATTATAAAAATTGTCACATTCTGAGTTCTGTTGTGGATACATAATTTTCTAAGAACTAAACTTTTCTCATTGTTTTATAAGAGACTTTTGACCTACCCGGATTTCCCGAAAATAAGCGTACTCAAAAAGAAGCTCATCTGCGCTGATTTTTTTGCTTCCATATTAATTGTTCAAAAGAATAATTGGTCTATTTCGAGGAAAAATCATTTTGATTTTAAAATGAAATATAGCCATGGAATTCTATAGTAATTTTTACATCTTTTGCTAAATTAGATCAGTTAAATGATTGTACTCTTCAACATCGAATTTTAAAAGGATATAAAAAGAATCTCCCTCTATCACTTTAACTTAAAAAATCTTTCTTTCAAACTGTAGACATAGCTTATTAAAAATTCAAATCAAAGACTCACGATATAAGGAAAAAACATTTATTATTTTCAAAAAACGAAGGTTTTCATTATTCTACACAAACTTTCGGTCTCGATAAACTAACTTTCGATTTTTTAAAGGAAAGAGGCACTTCCTGGCTAATTTATGAAATACACAACTTGAGTACAACACTTTCATTGTGAGAAGTGTCAGTTATTCATAAGATTCCAAATCCTTAAAGCCATTCATCATCAACGGTAGTGTAGTATTTCGTCATCTAAACGACTTCTATCAAAATTTTAACTTGAACACGATGATGTAAAATTAAAATTTTTAGCATTCAAAAAATACAATAATAAACATTTTCTAAAATTTTCAATTTTTCGGTGTCCTTCTTTTAATTATTTTAAATTTAGCCTTACAAGTTTTGGAGACACGAAGAAATCAGAAAGAGAAATATTTCGCATAGCATTGAAAAACTAAATGATTATTTAATTTGAATAAAATTTTCAAATATTAAAATAAAATAGAAAGATTCGACTTAAACTTTTTTTGTGATTAAAAATTTATAATTTCATTTCTTCCTACAAAATTAAAGTTAATTGGAACAATTTTACTTTTCCGTCAACAAAAGTCCACTGTTAAATCTTCTTTTTTAATTTTTTAATTAAACGAATGATTTTTGATAACGTTAAGTATCTGTTGTATGATAATGAACATCAATTACAAATTGACAAACACATTTAATATGGATCAAGATCAGCTATGTTATTTTGACCTTGGTATAGGGAAATATTGTGGTTGGCGTATCATCCTCTGTTTATTGCTCATGTATTTTCAGTGTAAATGAATGAACAAGATGGAAAATGTACACATTCTCCCGATAAAAATCTAACAAAAATGTGTCTTAGCAACTGCTTTTAGACATCAGTGGGATTTATTTTTATTAGAATTGACATGAAACTACCTGAATATAATTAAAAAATGGCAATTGATCATTATAAAAGAAAAACGATTTATTTCCGAATAATGTTTAAATAAATAATATTTATTAATAATTCCCGATGTTAAACATGATTTTTTCTTTTTTTTTTAAAAAAAATATTAAATTAATATCTAATATAAAATAAATCGAGATAGAAAATGATTATAAAAATAGTAGAGAACGAAAACTTGAAATTCATGTATAAAAAATAATTGTGTTACACCTTTGACATTTATTTAATTTACAATCCGATCCCCGGTAATTTGAGATCAGATTCTCTGATAACAATTTCTGTTGCCCAATGCCCGGCTCTGTCGAGACCTCGTGTCATAGATGCTTTTGTTGCTAATTAACTAGCATCATCAATTCTGCCCAAACATTTCCAACAGAAATATCGTAATTATTGTGGAATTATAATTTTGAAGGCCATCGCCAATCAGTTGGATTGGGAAAAAAAACGAAAATCGAAACCCAAAAGCGAAACAAAGTGATTATTCATCGTGGAAAAAGTCGATCAGCACCTGGAAATTAAAAAAAAACCATATTAATAAAAACCAATTATGTAAATATTGCATCCAGACAGAGACAACTATTTGTCCACTAATTGGATTTTTTTGAAGAAACTCCAAGAAATTTACTAGAAAAAACTTTCTTTTACTTAAAAGAGCCATTTAGTGTTTGGTAGGGAGTGTTTTTAGTTACATTTCTCTGTACTTAGATCGACAAAAAGAAAGGATTATTAAAAACGCGAATATGACTTCCAACATTTTTATTAAAATCACAAAACTCTAAACAAAACATTCAACAGTTGAAATCGAACTAAACTGATAAGATTTTAGAATGAATCGTTTTAAAATAATTATTTGAACAATGATTTCCATTTTACACAATTAAATTAATTTTAATGATTTTATTTTAAAACTTTTAATCATTTAGTTTAAACTTTTATTTTAATAAAATTAATAATTTCGTATTAATTGTTTAAATTTTTGTGTATCTAATGTTGAAGTTTAAAATGTAAATCATATTCTAACGATCACTCATCACGAATATCCAAAATGCCGATTTTGGGGGGATAATTACAAATAATAAGATTAAAATAATTATCATTTTTGTCAAGATATTTTTACTGTTACTTTTTTAAATATTGTAAGAGATTTTAGAGAAAATGCGATGTTAAAAACTATTTTAACAAATAAGTTAAACATCGTCTGTTCGAATACTTCATCTGACTTCATAAGGACATCAAAGAAAGGTTGCATTTTCTTATGTTTATTTACTATTCCATAATAATCAAAACTCATATCTATCTGATATATTTTTACAACAAAATCAATAAAATAGAGGATTCTGAATGTTTACCCTGTTTAACTCAACGATAACCTTTACAACGTGCATTTCTAGTGGTTTCATTATATACAACTTATAAATAATCTCTTTAAACAATAATGCTTTATACATAAATGCTTTGAGATGATTTCGATTTAAATATAAAATTAAAACACTCATTTGTAGTATTTGTTAAAGGAGTGGCTCAGTTAATTTTTGTAACAAAACTTTGTAATGAAACATTGAATGATGCGAGACAACGCAATCTCATCAGTTATAAACGATACATTTCTTTTAAATAATTTATGTTTCTTTTGTTTTCCGAAGTTAATTTTTTAATAATGTATAATTAAATATAACTATTATATATAACTATCAGGTTCTCAAGTATGAAATTTGTAGACATGATTACAATAAATTCAAATAGTTATAATTTAACGATCAATCAACATTTTGTTGCTCAATTGTTTTTGTTTGATTGCCACATATATTGGCTATTGAAAATATCAAGAAAAATTAATTAAAATTATTGTTAACTCGTTTTATTATCATTAATCATTATTTAAAAAAATGGAAAAGTCAGAAATTTGAACTATAATGAAATAAGAGTTACTAAGTGGAACTTAAGCATCAGAAACCATGAATAAACATCAATATTTATTAGGATACGTAGTTTGTAACTACGTAGCAGACCGTTTCAAATTGGTTTAGGAAATTCATGAAATGAAATTTAACCTAAATAATGAGCCGGATCCAATACAAAGTGCTCATGATTTGTCGCTAACGTTTGCTGTTACAAAGCAAACAATATTGAACCACTTAACTGAAATTGGTAAAGTGAAAAATTTGGATAAAAAGGATTCCACGGGAATTAAAAGAAAAGTAGTAACAAAAGCATTTGAATGCTTGCTTGATGATACTTTCTTGCTATAAATGAGATAGTGTTTTTAATCGAATCGTCACTTGTGATGAAAAGTGGATCCAAAATGATAATAGAAAACGTTAATCAAACTTGGTGGACTCAAATAGAGCACCAAAACACAGAAAAATGCAAAGCACAACATTCATCAAAAGAAGCTGAATATGAATGTTTGGGGGTCTGCCGCAGGTGTTATGACTTTATGAATCCTAGTTTATCGATCACAAGAGATGTCTACTGCAACTTATTGGAAGATACGATGCGAAAACTGAAGGAGAAACAACCACGTTTAGTAAACAGTAAACAGTGCAAAACCACATACTGCACTTAAGACTGTGACAAAACTATACGAACTTAAGTTGGAAATTCAGCATTATCCTCCACACTCACTAGACCCAGCCCCAACTGGCTAACATTTCTTCCTCAATTTTAACAACTTTTTGATATGAAAAATCAATTCAGAAGATTCTGTAAAATGGCCTTCCAGTTATTAATAGATTCTTGCCCACCAAATTTTTATTCTAATTATCTCAACAAGCTAATACTCAAATGTAAAGTTTGACGATAATATGGGTGGATACTTTGATTAATGACATAAATATTTGTATTGGTAAATTATCAGTACACTTTGACTTTAGTTTTAAAAATTTCATACTTGAAGACCTCATATATATATATATATATATGTGTGTATATATATAAAATTAAAATTCTAAAAGATTACATTTGAACGACAGACTTCAATTTGAGAGGGTTCTAAAAGATTTAATTTAGAATGATTTACATCTATCGTAATAGTTTTAAAACAAAAAAAATTAAGAAAATACTTTAAATTTACACGAAGATAATTTTATAATTCCTTTATAAATATTTTTTGAACGTTTATAACTCAATATTAATAAATGTTTTTCTTTTAGAAAATGAAGATGATATCGATTTTGTGAAACCAAATGAAACAAAACTGGAAGGCATCCCAAAATTTATAAAAGAACCAGAGAGTATATATTATGTATACGAAAATAAACCAGCAAAAATTGAGTGTATTGCTGAACCAGTTTCACATGTTAATATCATATGTAACAAAGAGGTCTACTCTTATATGGACAGAGAAATTTCAGAAAGCACTCTCCGAGTAACAAAAATGAACAAATTTGACCAAATAGATCAATCTGGAGGTACAAGATGGAAATTCAGTTTGGAAATCACACATCAACAAGTAGTGGAATGGTTCAATACATTTTCATGTGTCTGCGAAGCGTGGAACCAAGTGCCCGCCTTGAGATTAGCTAAAAAGGTTCACAGTCGTCCTGGGATTTTCAAAGAAGCATGTTAGAATCGTTTTTTGTAAATAAATAATAAAACTAATTAACTTTTTCAAAAAAGTTACGTGATTAATTATGTAAATGAAAAACTCTAATTAAAGTAAGAAAACCTACTAAAATATTATTAAAAATCTAAATTAAAAAGAATAAGACAGTGAATAAATCTTTAATTGAAAATACAATTAAAACGTAAGTAGAAGAAGAAAATGAAATCTAATCTACAGAAATGTTTTCTTTTTAAACATATTTAGTGAAATTCGGATCTAAAAATATTCAGGTGACCGCCTAAAGAGTATTTGTAATATAAAGAGTATTAAAATGTATTTCTTTCCGTCCCCATAAGCAATTTATTTTATGAACGCGAAAGACGTTCCGCAAGGTTCTACTTTTGTTTCAATTAGACAAAAAAGCATTTGTTTTGTTTGTTATTATTCAGTTACATCGGAAAATATAATTACAATATATTTTATTATAATTATTTTTATGTATAAATATAATCATATAATCTTTTAAGGTCTTCTTAATTGTGAAAAATATTACATAGTGTATGGATGCGATGTGCTCATTTGAGTGTACTGAAATTGGATTTGTGATTCTCCAACCCAGTCGGAAATTTGGTGCTTTATTGTATTTGCGATTATTGATCATTC
Organism: Girardia tigrina; assembly: GCA_001938485.1. NCBI lineage: Eukaryota > Metazoa > Platyhelminthes > Tricladida > Dugesiidae > Girardia > Girardia tigrina. The sequence continues at coordinate 45,817 of MQRK01239110.1, read as the reverse complement.
GAAAACTATTTACATTTTTAAAATTGAGGAAAATTTAATAATCCGGTAAAATTTAAATTTAAAAAGTAACAATAAAATAAAAACACAATTTCTAATATAAGTAATATTTTTCAACAATTAAAATAAACATGTTCAATATTTTAATTAAAGACATTTTAGAGATTTGAATAATTTTAAAATTAGTTATTTATTGTTTATAATTTTATGAAATATTTTAAAGTTAAAATAATAAAAAATGTTAGGAAATTTATTCGAATAATCATTATTAAAAAAATCAGAAATAACACTAACTAAAATGACGACAAATAGTGAAAGAACTTCCGAGAGTTGTGGTGAGTCTAAATGTGATAGTAATAAATATTTGCATAGTAATTGTGTCGATACTGTTAACAGTAATAATGAAAATAGTTGCAACTGGAAGTTTACATATTTTGAGTTTTTGAATGATAAAACCAAAACACCAATTTTTTAAGGACGACTAATATTTTCGGCCATTAAGAATTGTGCTTGATCTTCATACAACTTACTGAAGAATAATTTCAACCAAGAACTTTATAAACGATATTTTTTGTTAGTAAAATATTTACAGAAAAATGAATATTAAGAGATTGCAATGACTATGTCATTGACAACGTAACATTCAACTTTCTATGACCAAATAATGATCTACCTAACTGAATTTTTAACGTTGTAAAACGTCTATCCTTGACATGTATTAGTTGCTGAATTGCCACATTACTCTAATAAAAGTTTCTTAACTTCCTTTTATTCTTTTAAGCTCTAGATGTGTCATTAGGTCAAGAATATAAAGATAAGGAAATTTGTAATTTGAGTTGATATTTTTTCCGGAAAAGCATATATTTTACAGCTATTATAAATGCAAATATAAGTATATTTGGGAAAATTTTATATGTAAGATTTCGTCATTTTAAAAGCTCAAAGTACCTGTTAAAAATGTATTTGCATGTCTGCACTTCAGGAAAATTAAAGTTTCTGACTCAGATTAATGTAATTATCGTTGTCGAGAATTCAAGCTATAGCAATATACAATCCGGCTGTTTACAATGGCAATTGAATGATTTGTTCTGATCCTGATCAGACATAGCATGTTCCGAATTATTGGTAGTATGGCAAGCAAGAATTAAACATAGCTCAAGCTTGAATTTGAAGGAAAAGTTATCATGTTTGTTCTTTTCTGTTTTCAGTAGAGATACAAAGCTTCCATTGATGATTTCGCTATCAGAGTTGATAATATTGAATCATTCTCTTTTGACAACGTGTTGTAAAATACATATTATTTCTAGTTCGTTCATCTGCGAAATAAAGAGCATTGCAAGCTCAGTACACAAAATCCATTTGGTCATTATTTATTTTCTTAATGACACTTTCATTATTAATATATGCGAAACATACAGAGGTTGAGGAATTAACTCGTGAACGGGTTTAACTATGTCTTTCGTGATCATCTTCTCGTCGAGTGCGAGGACTCGCTGTACTTCAAAACGTAGTTGTTTTGTTAAATGTGCATTTTTACGTCAAATGTCCTCTGACGACTCGTCCGTCATTTCCTTACTTTGTTTTTTTTGTTCGTGCTGCTTCTCCTTAAAGTCAACTTTGGTAAAAATCAAGTAAGTTATTGTGAAGGATCAAACCAATGATTTGTTCATGACACGAACATCCATACTTTATTCTATCTATTGCTTTTTTAACAAGAAATATTTTGAATATTTAACAAAAAATAGAAATAATATTTTTTAGTTATTTTAAAAAATAATGTTTCTTTTTCATTATTACATTAATCAAAAATGACTTTTCAAATTACTTATTTACTTTAAAATTAATTCTTTTTCTTTTAAATTATAAATCTTCAAAAAATTCAATTTTTTTACACATTTTTATTATAATATACAAATATACTTTATTGTTTTTTATTCCGTTTTTTTGTTTCAAAAACTATTTTTGATTAGCAATATAAAATAATTGTACAAATATAAAATCGTATAAAAAAGAACCGCATGAAAACAAGCTTGAGTAAGGCCAATTATTGTAAATATATTTACTGTTATCAACCAGTTAATTAGTAAAAAATGTGGCAAAAAATATTGTACATCATTCAGTGCGATACGACAGTTTGGCTGAAAACTTAATTTTTTGTTAATTTTCACAATTTTTTTTATAACAAACAAATTATTTTATATATTAGGTTGAGGAATAAGTTGCCACCGTTTTTTGAATTTTTAATCAATTTAATATTTAAATCAAATTTTTTGATGTAATGTAATGTTATTTGAAAGCTATTGTTTTGCTCTAAAAATGGTGTATTTTGTTTTTTTATTCAGATTAATTTTGTCAATTTTTAGACCATTGAAATGGAGTGTCAAGTTGACAAAAATGAGCATTTCCGACACCATCTATTGTTTGCGTATAATCGAGGCGACAAAGCCGCAGACGCTGTCCGAGAGCTTTGTGCTGTATACGGAGAAGGTGCTATAGCTGATAGAACCGCTCGTGATTGGTTCGCAAAATTTAAAATTGGCAATTTTGACCTCAAGGATGTACCTCGTTCAGGACGACCAAATGAATTCGATGAAGAGCGTTTGAACAAATTTTTGCATGAAGACGCGCGTCAAACCACTAAAGAATTGGCGGAACAAATGGATTGTGATAAAAAAACTGTCGTGAACCACCTGAAATCAATGGGAAAAGTTCAAAAAATGGGAGCTTGGGTCCCAATTCTTTTGACCGAAAAAAAACCAGCGATCCACAATTTCGGCGAGTTTGCTTGCCCCTCATTTTAAATTTTGCGAACCAATCACGAGCGGTTCTATCAGCTATAGCACCTTCTCCGTATACAGCACAAAGCTCACGGTCATAAGCAACAATTTCTTTATCGAATTGTAACGGGTGATGAAAAATGGTGTCTGTACGTCAACATGAAACAGCACAAAGAATGGCGTAGCGGAGAAGAACAATCGACACCGCGAGCAAAACAGGATCTTCATCCACGAAAGACAATGCTATGCGTTTGGTGGGGTTGGGAAGAGATTATTCATTATGAATTGCTTCCTCGAAACCAAACAGTGAATGCAGAACTTTATGTTTAACAGCTGCATAGACTCAACGCCGCTATAAGACAAAAACATCCGGATCGACAACATGGCGTTATTTTGCAACACGACAATGCACGTCCTCATATTGCCAGAATGACAAAAGAAGCCATTCAAACGCTTGGTTGGGAAGTATTACCACACCCTCCGTATTCACCTGACTTGGCTCCATCTGATTTTCATCTTTTCCGTTCGCTTTCTAACGTTTTGCGTGGTGCTTCGTTCAACAATGATGGAGAACTGCAAGTTTGGTTGGCTGAATTCTTCGAGCCAAGACCGGGCGATTTATACCAAAGAGGCATTGAAAAACTCGTTTAACGTTGGGAAGAAGTCGTGAACAATGGCGGAGATTATATTTGTGATTAATTTGTAGTAACTTTTTTGTTAAAAAATAAAATTTTAATTTTTCAAAAAACGGCGGGAACTTATTCCTCAACCCAATATAGATGTTTTCTACGAACAAACTACATTTTATCAACCATTATTGTGAATATCTTCAAATTTTTTCCATTTTTTTTACTCATTGCACACACACAATCCTTTTCGATGAGAATAAATGATTATGTGAAAAATTGATCAAAACAAACTTTTTGTGGTCTCAGAATTGGGAAAAAACGGTCCCATTGGAGTTCCTGAACAATATTAAATGAAAAATATGTACTTATAAATTACAAGTATTTTATATTACGCAAAAAATAAAGATAATCAAATATTAATAAATATTAATAATATTAATAAATGTAATAGTGATTTTCCCTTCTACAACAAATAACAAAAAATTCTCTTGACAAAATAGAGTTCTGTCAGCATAAAGAATGGATATAAATTTTTTTTTGATTTAGTAGTTATGAATTAAAAGACTTAGTGACAAAAGGGACAATAATTTCTTAGCGGCTTAATTTTATTTAATCACTTTAAATAATTTTTTTGTATTAACTTTTTCTTTCTTATAAAAATAAAACTTGTCTGTATTTATCATACTTAATTAAATTACAAAACTTAATCTAATAAAATATTGTAAATTGTGTTGAATATTGTTTAAGATTATTAAACAGTAAGTGGCCTGAAATGGTTGAGCTACCCCTAAAGATAGACATTTTTAATAATCAAGAAGTAAATAAAAACTAAATGGTCTCATTGAAATTACAATGAAAAGAAATAACATTGAACAAACTTGAGCACTTTTTAATGGACTGAAAAATGTAACACGCCTTAACCTTTGCATTGTCTTATGCTTTCTTTGGAAAAGACAAAAATTGATTCAGTAAATAAATTTTTAGAAAAAATCTGATGCCAGAAGATAAGAAAGATTTTCCATTTAGTATCCGTCAGCATTTGTTACAGCATCAAATGCAGTTAGAAGAACGAATTTCCTAAGCTTTAAAAATGTAACACATCATAAAATCAAAAGGGGATAGCTGTGTTAGCCAGTTGAGCATACTTCCAAGAAGTATTCATGGGAAACGAGATTGGCTGACATTCCATCTTTAGGATAAAGTGCCAAAAAGCTTCCATTACTGAAACACCATTCAGTAGTAGCAGAATATGAGGGTTTGCAATTTAGGATATGGAAAGTCATATTTGCAGAGCCCATAATTAGTTGGGTGCTTCTATCACACGGTAATTCTCTAAGAGTACTTAAGATTAAGAGTTCTTAAGTTACCATTTGGGGAAGTAATAATTACAACTGTAGGACCCAATTCAAAATACATAAACCTTGAGCTTTATACATTATTCTATAAGGGATTTGTAATATATCGAGTTAGAATGAAATACGTTAATTAAGTATTACAAAATATTTTATTTTAATAAAATACCTAGAATTAATACTTTTATTATGACGGTGATGGAGGGGTAAGAATATCATGGTGTAAACATTGGTTAAACATTTTGTTACGCAAGAAAAACTTTATACACAGTTTTCGGTCTTTAAGCAAATGAAGAGTGTAAATTTGTCAACATAACATATTATAATTAATTAATCCATTTTTTCTAGATTTCAAAGCTAAATTCAAGAAATATCCCCAATCAAAAACATTAAGGAAAGGCGAATCATTAATTTTAACATGTGTTCCTCCAGAAAGTAAACCAAAAGCAAAGGTAAATAGTTGAAGTTTGTTATTTTTTTTTGAGATTCTCATTATACAGATTCAATGGATAAAAGGCAAAACAAAATTGTACAACAATAATAGAATTAAAATTATCGAAGAACACCAACTGATCATTGAAAATACAGTTCTATCTGATGTCGGCAACTATAGTTGTATTGCAACGAGCCTTGATGAAATAAGATACTCTCCTGTAGCGGTGGTAAAGATACAGGGTAATGCACTGCTAATAAAATTAAAAGTGTGATAAAAGCTTTTAAATTTTAGATTCGCTAAATAACTATCCATCGACTGTATGGTCGGCCTGGTCGACTTGTGATAGCAATTGTAAAAAGAGTCGAACCGCAACTTGCAATGATAAAGAAAACTGTAAAGAATATATTAAAGAAGTGGAACAATGTTCAAAAACTGAATGCGAAAGTAAGACCTTCGAAACTTTATAACAATGTTTTTCCAATGAAAATTGATAAATACTAATACTAATAATAGTTTAATGAACAAAGTTTACAAAAGATAGACATTGAACGGGTTAGCGAATCTATAAAGGAAAAATAATTAGAATAAACAAAATCGACATTAAAGAACAAATATTAAAGAAAAAATTCCGATTTTGAAATGTAAATATTGACAATCATGGCAATAAATTTGACTTTTGAAGGGATTTTAATTGAAAATAAACTTGGAAACAGATTTTTTTTCAAATGATCTTGTATTATTTTTAGAGTAATATATAACTATATCCCCAAATCCGATAGGTAAAGATAAAATCATAAAAGTACGCATTTTACATTTTTTACAAACTTCGTTATTAAACTTTTATGTAGTCTTTAAATACTTTTAGTACTTTCGAGAAACTTGCAGATCTGGGATGTAGTAAAAAATTGAAGCTTTTATGAACTTAACAAATTTGGGACTTTGTCTTTTATTTCCATATATGTGGAAAAAAAGACAGTATTTTTAAAAAAATATTCGGTTAAAAAAACAAATTTAGGGGAAAAGAACTGTTAAGGTTTAGGTTACGGTTAGGGTCTATGATTAGGGTTAGGTTAGAATTGGATTTGTTGAATGGATTTGTTGAACTTGAGATAAATGAAGTGATGAATGGAGAGCCTATCAGCAAATTAAACCACAGTCTGTTTTTTGTTAATCCAGACCAAAACAAACGAGAAGTATGAAAAAAAGATTATTTTATAGTAGGGAAATAAAAAAACTGTTTTGACAATAAGGGAAAAAGACAATGTCCCAAATTTGTATTACAATTATCCGAAGGGTTCAAAAATTTTAAAAGTTTGATATTAAAAGTAACTAGGAATCAATTAAATTAAAAAATCCAAAACATTTTCAGCAATAAATCTAATACACCATTTACACTGTGTTCAACACAATATTTCATGCATATAAATGTAATGGTTGCGATGTCACATACATTGAAGAGATAACGAATGTGGTCGAAAAGAGGACAAGAGCAATATTGATTTGAACATAGGAAGAAAGGTCAATGTGATATTAAATTTGATTATTTCAAGATTATGTGTAACTATTATGATAGTTGTTTGGAAATCGTCGAGTGAAGCAGTGTTTATTAGGCAAGGTTGCCAAAAATCAATATTCAAACGACAGTCTCAACCATTGCGTATTGATAATTTTGATTAACGTTATTCATGTAACCATTAATTATTTTAATCATCAATTTGCATTTATATACAGATGAATCTAATAATTAGTCAGTGAAAATAACTGTTGATCCGTCAAAATATATTGCCATTTAAAAAATATATTTTAAAATTGATTCCTTTTGTTATATATATATATATATATCTTTTCATAAAAATATACTTTTATTAAAATCAAACTGTTATAATTTCTTCAAAGTTACTGTTAACTCGAAATTATAATTTATAAATTCAAAAAAGTCTTGAAATGCAATTAATAATAAATATATATACAAATATAAATAATATACCATTTTTCTCTCAATTTCAACATTTTGTTTTTCAATTTCAACATTTGTTTAGAAAATAAAATAATAAACGATATTGTATTTGACGACTGTAACGTGTTGTTCGTTTGTATGGTGCATTTTTTCTCGCTCTTTTTAAATATTTAAACGTATAAAAATTACATTTTCAATGAACGAATCTCAAAATATCGAAAATCTCAAAACACAAAATGAAACAAGTTATGCTAAAATTTCTAATGAGAAAAGGCAAAGTCTTGTTAGAAATGTATTTTATCTAGGCCAGTCAATAAAAGAAGCAGCGACTTCTTTGGAATTAAATTATAGTCCTGCAAGAACTATAATAAGAAATTATGAAAAAATCGGAGCAATCTAATAGCAGAAAAGAGTTGGAAGTAAATCTACTGTTCTTACTGAAGAAGTATTGAATTTTGTAGAAGACATTATTTCCGAAAATCCTCATTTAACACTCAGAGAAATTAAAAACGTTTTATAGGAGAGATATCAAATCGAAAATTTCTTGATTTCGCTCTCAGCAATCTACAAGGGTTTCCAAAAAGTGGAGATTACAATGAAAATGACGCATAAAGAATTTGATGTTGTAAATTTACCAGAGAAAATGCAACTTCGAAAAGAATATTTTCTCTGATAAATAATTATTTTAACGACTTTTCTTGAGTTATTTTTGCTGATGAATCATCATTTAACCTTCATCTGAAGCGAATTCAAGCTAGATCGAGAAAGGGAACGTGTGCATTTGTGAGCGTTCCAACAGTAAGAGGAAGATCGGTCACATTACTGGTGAGCATGGTAATTAATGGAATGCGTTTTTGAAAAACAGTAAGCGACTGAACTGTAAATGCAGTGATTTTTTCAGAGTATTTTAATGAATTGTGTATCTATTTAAGGGATGTAGCTCAAATTTCTCGAGCGTGTTTAATATTTGACAGTGCAAGAATCCAAATGCGCGAAGATATTCAAAGAATAACATCAATTTATGATTTCGAATTTAAATTTCTTTCGTCATATTTTCATATGTTAAATCTAATTAAAGACGCTCATGGAAAAATAAAGAATGGAATTAAATCACGAATTAGAATGCGAGAAGAGGGAATATTTGCAGATTTAATATTGTTGGAATCTCGAAGTATCAAGACAAATGATGGTGTTGGTTATTTTTGTAATATGTAAAAAATATTACTAATTGTGCTGTCAGAGTACCGTATAATCATCAATAAATAATGATTTAATAAATTTATTTTTTATTTTAAAAAATTACATTTTTTAATAAATGTTGAAATTGAGAAAAAAATTGGTATATATCATAGCAATAATTATAAAAACAATTTTTAATGAAATAAAACTACTAAATATATTAAACATATATAGAAAAATTTATATTCTAATTTCTATTATATCTCATCATCATAAAAAAGGAAACAGAGCCAAGCAACAAAACTACACAAAAGCCTCATATGCCGTCAGGCGATGGATATACAATACTCTTGTAAACAAGCAGAAATTCGGGCGTGATTCTGCCGAATAAATGGGGTAAACCTTTCCCAAGTAAACTTGAAAGATCGGGTGGATCGAGGAAACTGTGTCAAATATCTTTCTAAATAAGAATTTTTTGTATAATATTATTTTATTTCTCCCAATATATACTATAAAAATCATCAAGAATATTCATTCAAGAAAAAATTTATTAAAAATAAAAATTAGAATAAACAACAGACATAAACATTCTTTTTTAAATCAGTCTTTGAAAAATAAAATCATGTTTTTTTGAATTTTTCTTTATTCATTATTTACTTTATTGAACAGACAAATGTTTCTTTTATGAATAATTGATGAAAGAGCAAAGCATTCTAAGATCATCCAAGTCTGGCATTTGAGTCGTTCCATCGCTTTCCCTTCATTATTTTCATTCATTTATTAACCAAAAATTAATTTTTATTAGTTAGTTGAGAGTGATGATCTTATGTATTGGAGAAAGTATTTTTTTTGGGATGGGAAAAATAGAAGAAAAATTCTGATTATATCAGAAATTAATTATTGATACTATTTGTCTAATGACACTCCAAATTGTATAGTTCTACAGCCAATGTTTCCGACCTCTTTCCATTACCTTATTAATAGTATATTATAATGTGAGTATAATTTCTACTTTAATCAAAATTCAAGTGTCAATCACTACAGTTTTTCATTGTAACAATGAATAACAAATTCTTTTTTTCAGATAATAGAGTTTTGGATTCTTTTTTAAAGAATCCAAGTAAGAATGGAGGTAAGTCAATTTGTACTTTATTTGCTTGATCACGTCGGATAATCACTTTTGACATTGTTTATTTGTCTAGCGTCTCAACGATAATAATAATAATAATATCACTCTCATAAAATAAAATTATAATGACATCATTATTATAATACAAAACACTTCCCATTACTACGTCAGATCTGAGATTAAGTATTAATTATTATAATTTCTTTCTACATATCATAATATAATTATATTATATTTATAATATATCTAAAATATAAACTCCATTGTTAAGGATCATATTGGTCCTCAATCATTTTAACACGTTGACGGACAGTTGCGTCTATAAGCGTCAAGTGAACTTGAACTTGACGGCTATAGACGCAACTGTCCGTCAACGTGTTAAAAACTGACTTTCCCTTAAAATCGTAATTGTCTTGTCTTTTCAACACATTAAACCCGCGCTTCCGCGGTTGTGGTTCATAAAATTCTTTATTTCTATTCCATTGAGCCATAATTTATCTTGAACTAAGAAAAAAAACCGTTTTAAAATCCAAAAAAAACGTTTTAATATTCCAACAAAATTTTTTGAAATCTATTGAAATCAATTTAATAATAATAATTTATAAATAATACACACACACACACACACACATATATATATATATATATATATATATATATACTTAACCCACTACAATGTAGGTCACTACATTCATCACTGACTCTTATTTTCCTAAAATATTTACAGTGAAATGCTTTTTTACAGTAATGAATACGTTTCAAATAAGTTTGTCGTATGTATAGATAAATATATATACACCGCCCTACCAAAAGTCACCGACCACCGGTGTGTTCGCAGTAATGAGAGATTATGAGAATTTTTAAACGAATGATATATTTACAAAAAATAGAATGTATAATAT
>MQRK01239110.1:2099-32931 GCA_001938485.1 Girardia tigrina | reverse complement strand
TGAGTCAATTGTATTTTTTATCAAATTATTTAAATAATTTTTATTGTACCCATTATTTTCTAACCTGCTTTTAAGATCAACAATACCCTTATCCACACCACAATACGTAGAAGATAAATAAATAAGGGAATTATCCAATCATATAAAAATCTTTTAATATTTAAAAAAAAAAAAAGATTAATTGCGTAATAGTCAATGTGCCATATAAATGACTTGTAATTTGAAATTTACTTCACAACTGATGATGCCGTAATGGCGAAACATGTTTTGTTAAATAAAAAACTTTTAAAATGGCGTCTATTATTTTTATTTTTTATAATTAAATAGTATAAAATTTATTAAAAATTAATATCTACTTACCAATAAAAATCAGTTTGATTGATTTGTAAAAATATTATCTAAACAAAAATCAATATTAATCGAAACTGTCCCAAAAACTCGACTCAGCTGTCTCTATATGCTCAAAGATCGCATTTTTATGTAGATCTGAGCTGTGTTCAAAATTTCAAAGCTCTAGCTAAAAGGAAAATACTTTAAAATTGATCGCAAAATTTCACCCGAAAAGACAACTTAGACGTATGTAAAAACATGCTAATAGTAAAAAAGAATATAATTATAAATTCCTCTTTAAAAGTACTCACCTTTTAAATACGTGTCAATTCCAATTTTGGTTGATTTGGCATCCACAATATCATTTGCAGTGTTCATTTAGTCATTTAAGTTAAGGTGTTTGTATAGTTTTCATTTTTCATCTGAATATTAATAGTAAGGAATAGTTGACTCATTTAATTAAAAAAGATCATAAAGTTTAAAAAGCCCAAAAAGGGTCTCATTGTATATTCCGTTAAGTTTTTGCTTTTTGCTTTGCTGTAGGTAAAGATAAGCACATAATTCTTGAAATATTTTTTAAATAATTCATAAAAATTTAGAAATGTAAACAAAAATTTCGAAATTATAAAAATATACATTTCCATAAGTATGTCGTCAAAGAAGTAATTTGGTATTGAATAAAAGGAAGTTTACAAGTAATATTATTTGGAGGGGAAGGACAAGTAATATTATTTTTTTCGACGGTGACATGTTAGAAGTCGAATTATAAAATTATCTAGGGGGTTAGACTCATAAAAAGAGTAATAAGAAATAGTTGAGGGAATTTGAGAAAAGACAAATTTATAGATAATAGCCCCACAGGCAAAATGTTTTGATTTTCAATTTTAAGCTCAACCAAAACGTTTTTTTACCTCTTAGACGATATGCTTTTTGAAAATTTACATTTTCTACACTTTTTTAATGATAAATTTACTAATATTTCAAGAGTTATGTGCAATATTTACCTACAATATTTCTTGAACTTTTTTAACTATGCTAATTAACTCTAACTCTCTTAATGCTAAACATTAACCTTAACCATCTTTTTGTAACCTCTAATTTTAATTCAGTATTTTGATAAATACTATTTAATTAAAATATTTAAAACTTGAAAATAGGAATTATTTATCAAAGGATTATTTAGAGAAGCATTTAAAACTAACGAATTTTCCATTCTTTTTATTAACTTACTTTCTATATATATAGGTATATATATATCCATGGAATTCAGAAACCTATTTTTGAAGGCTTTTTCCTCAATCAATTTACTCCAATTTTGCATATTTACTCATTCTTGATGACAATAAATGATAATGTAAAAATTTGATCAAATTATTAACTCAATATAATTTTTTAACAAAAAACGTTTTGCGATTATCCACAAATGTTTAAACTGTATTAAATAGAAATGATTTGGTTTTTTTACTTCCATGCTTTATAATAAATTTATTACTAATAACTTATGAGTAACTATTTATTTGGAAAATATAGTTGTAAATTTTTTTTGTATGAAATTTTCCTTTCTACAAAAGATTTTAATAGCTACTGATAACATAATAAATTGATTAAAAGATGTAATAGTAATTTTCTATTCTACAAAAGATTACAATAAAATTCTGTTGACCAAGTAGAGGTCTGTCGGCATAAATAATGTATTAAATTTTTTTTATTTACTAGTTATGAATAAAATATTAAAATTTGATATTTAATTTTCACTAGAAAAACGCGCAATCCTTATCGAAATCTTTGTTGATTCATCGAAATATATTGTTTCTATATATAACTTAAAATTAATGATTTTTGTTATAATAGTATCATAATAATAATAAAATAATAATAATATTTTTGTAAAATTTAACTTATTTTTATACAATATAACGCATGCTTATGAAATGTATGTAGTTTTATTTAGATATTTATTTACTTACCAAAATATCCTCGCCCTGCTTGTATTTGCTTGTAAAATCGTCCCATCCTCTTAGAATTATTAATACATAATTATTAATAATTATCATGTTCATAATTATTGTTTTCTTACCATTCAAATGTGTACAGATTATCTTTTAAAAATATTATTTTTCTTAAAAAATTTAATTTTAAAATACTTATTTATATCAACATGAAATTATTTCTATTAGATTAATTATACTCGAAAATTTTTTATTTAAAATTTACCTACAAATATAAAAGTATAAATTATTTTTTTTCCTTTTGAGAGAAGAACAAACAAACAAAAAGAAAATATTCTATTATCTAAATTATTATTATTACAAAATATAACGGAGAATAACCTTTACAATTAAATTTATCGTAACATTAAACGCTTTTATTGAAATCGATAATAAATTATTAATTATTTATATTTATTTTTCAGTCTCAACTAGCAGCTTACAAGATGCAAGGGATATTGCTATGTATGTTGGCTTGTTCGTAGCAGTAACAATACTGGTAATGGTTATCACCATTATCTTTTGCTTGATACGACGCAAAGCATTATTGCCTATACGAAGTTCAATGAGATATCCACTTCACTTAAATGGTAATTGTCGTGTTTTGTTCTTATTATTGAAAAATGAATGTTTCTCTTGATGTTGTGAATGGCGCTATTAAATTTTATTTGTATATAATTTATTATAATAATTCCTTTCGTGTTCAGGAAATGGCGTCGCCTATGATGTAAAAAATAGTCTCATAAAAAGTATTCTAAAAATAAATTTCTCAATCAAATAATTTCTGAAATTCTTTTAGATCCCAATGTGATAACAATAAAGAATCCAAATTCTATTGATACATCCTTGTCGACAATGAAACAAAAACGATCCTTCCTTTCTCAAAGCCCACCAAATCTACCCCCGCCGACATGTCTATCTGAGATTAGCAGTACAAATGTTTATTCCACTGGAATTGATTTTTCATACAACAGCACAGGTTCAGGAAAGTTTTCCCAACCCTTGATATCCAATTCATCGTCTGGATCTACAACTAATAAATCGAAAGCCACTTCGTCGTAAGTATTTGAATTTTCAAAACCTTTTTCGGTTGACATTTATGTAGTTTTTATTCAAAATTAATATTTTGGTTTCAATATTTTGTAGTTATTGTGTCAAAACTTTATCAAACTGTTTTCTAAAATGTTCACATTCGACGTTTATTAAAAAAACAAATGTCAAAAAATTGTCCAAATTTAACGGAGATTGTACTGTTATATTTATATTTTGTTTAAAAATAAAGTAGAAATATATCTATATTTTTTCATAGTTATATAAAAGTGATTTTAGGACTTTTAATCTATTTATCAAACTGAGATTTGTGGGTATGAGTTCGACGAGAGTAAATTTACATGTTGGGAGAGCGTGACCATCCGTGACACATTTAAATTAAATTATTTAAATTAAAATTATTTAAATTAAATTTATCTAAGAGTTAGACAATGTCTACCTCAAATTAATGAATACAAAAATATTCAAAAAATAATGAATGTTATCGACCATAAAATGCCTGTCCATATGTGAGAAATACGATTTTACAATGACTTTTTCATATTAATTGTTAATATTATTTATAAAAAAGTATAAAAGTATTATTTTTGCCTAATTTTAAGATTTTTTTTAAAATTTTGTGCTTCAAAAATTTTAAATTTCAATTTTAAAATGTTCATTAAAATAAATTTACGCAAAATGATTCACATAATTAATTAATAAAGAATATACTAAATTAATAATTAAATATTTAACGGTACTTATTTTATTTATTTCAATATTTAATTTTTTTAATAATAAAAGCATTCAATTTTAATTCATTTCCTTTAAAGTACAAATTTGATATTATATATTCTTATCTTTAAAAATAATAACATTATATATTATCATTTACTTCGTATTTATTATGGAAGTTATCTCAAAGAATAAAAACCCATGTCAATTTATTTATTTCTTTAAAATTCTTTAAATTAATTTTTCATTATTTTATTGATAATGATAACGTGGAACGCCACCAAACGTCCAAGGGACGTCAAGTGGTCCACTTACTGGAACAGGCGTATCATCATCCTCATATTCGTCATCATTATCCTCAGCAAAACTGCTGTTTTCTTCTTCTGAACTCTAAATACTTTCCGATTCGCTATCGCTACTATTATCGTCGTGGACCACGTCGACTTTCATTTTTGCCATAATTTGTAAACCCCCAAATCTTGATATAACATTTTGAATCAAAAACAAAAATATTAACTGGAGTATATGAAATTATAAGTTTGTATGTAAAGTAAGATAAGTCATAATAAAAAAAACATTTATTTTGTCTGTTTAATTTATGTAGTACCAATTTATTATAAAAAATACGTGAATATAATAAAAAATTTCTACTAAATATAGAAATATAATGGTATCAAAAATGTAATTTATAATATAAAAACAAATATCTTACCTGAGTAACTTAAAATCACAATATCTGAAGATAAGTCACGTCCCATCATTGGTTACTCATGCACTCAACGCACTACACACTCACAGGCGAATATTTCAGTCATATACATTGAAATTCAGACACATTTTCATTCTTCGTATATATACGTCATCGTCACTGTGCATTGATTTTGGTCATGACGAATATATAAGACATACCCACTTAAGGGGTTAATGGTCAAAACAATGTTTAGGAAAGGTAGAATCTGTAAATCAAGAACCAACTGCTCTTGTTATTGACAATGCTCCTTGTCATTGAAAGTGTTTTGAAAAAGAAAGAATTAAAGATGAACAAAATACATAGATAAGCTCTATATCTAATGTTTGAAGCTCATATAATTAGTTTAATCAAGGTTAAAGGGGTCCGTAAAGTGGTAATTAACTTGAAAACATTATGCAAGATTCACTCATCGACATTTCCTAAACCGCTTGTAATAAATATGCTCCAAGAATTATTGTCAATGGCCATATACTTCGATGATGTTCATTATTAACTTTAAATAAAGACATGGAAATTGTTTAAATTAATTGTAAATTTACTTTTTAAATATTGATTTTAATATTTAAACAAAGTTTAAATTTCCCGAAATGATTATGATTACTTTCGAGAGGACTTTTATTAATCCTTAATTGAACCTGAAATTGTATGGATCTTTTCCAAATGAAGGACATAAACATTTTTGATACTATTTGGGGTCTCCGTTTCAATATAATACTTTATGTCAAATATGATATTTTTTGTATTTTTAAATTTTTTATAATTCTTAACCTTGAGGATGTTTTAAAAATATTGATTTTTGACATCTTTTGAATTTCATTTTTATTAATTTCTGCGAATATAGACAATCAAAAGTTTTTATTTTCAATCGAATAAATTTGGCTTTGTATGACGAATCAAAAATAAAAAGTCATTACTCTAAGTCATTAATGAAATGCTTAATGTCAAATTATTCAAACTAAATAAAATTATTTCGAATTAATTTAAAAATAATTGAAATATGACAGATCAAAATTCCGATTGCATAAATAAATATTTTTACAAGCTTTTATTACGTTTCATTTCTTTGTCTGTCTGGATGCATCAAATCTTGCGATCGAAAATTCACCCACTTCCCGTTTACCTAGTGACATGAAACTTTCAGGACTGATGTATTCTAGGTGACAATACACTTTTTCACTGTCACTGCTCATCTGCCGCCTTTACTTTGACTGCAAAAAGTAATTAAAGTGTCGTTCTCATGTTTTCCTCAGTAGTAGACTTTGAAATTTGCTACATCTAAATGCAAATATATAGCGGGTTTTCGCCTAGTAGGCTTTGATAATTCAGTCAAAAAAATGTGGGAAGTGGGTGAAATAGATACAGAACCGCAAACACATGACAAATTATAAAAGTTTGTACACCAAAATTTTTTTGGTATGATTATACTTGTTTATTATTAGTTTTAGATAAGGATGGGTCACTAAATTATATTAAATAAATATTTTTTATTTTGTAAAACTTTATTCAAAAATTTTTACAGAGCATTTCATTTTTAAATCAATGAAATATTTATATCATTTATTTATTGCAATTTTTTGACAAAACATCTTTTAACCCTTAGTAGCCTGATTTACGAAAGTGATTTATTTTTAATATTACTGTGTTTGCTTGAGGGTCTAGATGAAGGGAAAAATAGCTAAAAAAATCACAATATTTATTTTACATATTTATTTAGAAAAAAAACAGGTATCAATTTTGATACTTCAGACATTAACGCCATAAAGAACGTTTAAAAGATTGGTATCAAAATTGAAACTCTAGGTCATTAAGGGTTAAGCGTTTACAATTTTTTGATTTCTATTTTACACGTAGCTGTAATAACACTAAAATTTATTGACACTAACAAGAGTTACAATTATTCTCAAATCTAAACAAAAACAGTTTCAGTTTTTGATTCATTTTCTCAATCCCCGACTACAGTAACTTAATTGACAAAATAAGTTTTAATAAACCCAAAATGTAAACAAAATAAAATTAATTGTTCAGAAGATTGACATGTGTTAAAACTTGTAAATCTAACATATAGATATAATCGCTAAAGAAATCAAACATAAACTGGAGAGAATGCAAGAAACGAAATTGAGTTGTAATTTCGTATCAATAAATTTAGATTTAAAAATAAAATTTGAGTTATATATAAATGAAATGCGGTTTTAAAACTTTTTTTAATTAAAAGTTTTTTCTCATAAGGAATTCTTCATACATAAATTGTTATATTTTTAAAAATTTTACTTCTCTTCGATGCAGCTCAAATACGGACCATAAACCTGATCCATTGACTGGATCTGGATCTCCGATCAATTCAAGACCACCATCTGCTTTATACAATGAGCTTTCCCTTGACAGAGAATCCATTAATTCTCCTCCTTTCGTATCAGATAATATTGATTTAAATACCCTTGCGTGGGGAACTATTGCGTCAAATGGAGGGCGTCTTTGCCTTCCGCAGTCAGGTAATAAATTTTTTTTAAAAAATTCTTTAAACAAATCTTATCAAAGGAATCAGTTTAACAATTGCACCCGGTAGTTTTGTGAGTTCGGTGCCAACAGAAATGTTTTTAGCAGTATCGAGAAACGATCCAAATCCGCCTATTTTGTCGGGTAAAAATTATTAAATAATGGAAAATAAGTTATTAAAATGTTTTGTTTTTAAGACACCGAAACCTTGCTCACTCCAATAGTTTTATTTGGACCAAAAGGCGTGCCAATATTAAAACCTTGTGTCTTATCACTTCCTCATTCGGCCGATTTAAGACAAGGAAATTGGGTCATCAGACTGTTGTCTTGTGCTCTACAAGAACTGAGTGAAGATGCTAAAGAGCCGGTTAATCAACCTCTTTGGAAAGTAAGGATTTTCTATTGACTTCTTAAATAAAAAGATGTTTTTAGATTATAGCTA
Source organism: Girardia tigrina (assembly GCA_001938485.1). Classification (NCBI taxonomy): domain Eukaryota; kingdom Metazoa; phylum Platyhelminthes; order Tricladida; family Dugesiidae; genus Girardia; species Girardia tigrina. The sequence continues at coordinate 25,160 of MQRK01239110.1, read as the reverse complement.
CAATTGGATGTGAAAATGAGAGCACTCCAATTTACACTCATCTAGATCCATATTCAGCTTTTATAATGTTAGATCAACCACAGAAAATCTGTCTTGTCGGTCAGTCATATCCTGGAGGCAAAGCAACAAAACGACTAAGACTTGCAGCGTTTGGACGACCTTTATCTACCAGCTCTTATTTACCAAATTATAATATTAGAATTTACGTCTTTTCTGATACAAAAGAAGCCTTTGAAAGTGTATCATCTATAGAAATGAAATTGGGCAGCACTCTTCTCGATATTACGTATCAAATTATATTCAGTGACAGTATGGGAAATCTATTTTTCTGTATCGAAGAACTATCGACAGGTTGGAGAAGTCAACTGGCTGCAAAATATCAGGTATGGAAGTATTGTTCTTTTGTATGCAAATAACTTTCACATATAGGAAATTCCTTTTCAAGATATTTGGAGTGGCAGTCAATCAGAAACATTACATTGTGCCTTCACATTTGACAACATTGATCCATCTCAGCAGTCATTAACATGTAAAATTACAGCATATCAGAGTGGTTTCTATAGCCATAAACAAGTAATCACAATCAAACAAGATAAACTCGATCGAAACAACCCGAAAAGAGATCTTATCCAGCATGAGAAAATTCTACTCTATTCAGACAGCAATAATACTTATTTAGACCCATTAATGACAGTTTTCAGGTAATTTTTGAAAAAGTTTCTTAAGAAAATTATCGTGTACTAAATCTTTACTATGGTAACTCTGTTGGTTAAACATTTTCCATTGTAAATTATCAAGCCGCAGATGTAGATATAACATAGCCCTTAACAATATTTTAAAAGAGAAAATTTAATAAAGGCTAAATTTGAAAATGTTTAACAGAATCAAAAAATAGTAAAAATCTTAATAATACGATTCATCATACCCTTTCCCCTAATAAAAATTATAACCCACTTGAATCAAGGTATATCTTATCGATTCCTTATTCATTAAGGCTTTAATCGTTTCAAATCATCAATTTTGAAAAGACTGATTCCAAATACCAAGAATCTAAAAATTATTTCACAATCATATAAAATTCGTGATATGTTCAGTAAAAAATCTCCCACTCCTCTTGGTTTATGCTCCGATCTTGTTTATAAATATACTTGTAATGGGTGTAAAGCCACCTACATTAGAGAGACATCTCGTCATCTCTGCAAACAGATTAAAGATCATAGTCGATTGGATAATGGGAGCAATATTGCCGAACATAATTTAAAATGTAAAAAGAAAATTTAAGACAATTATTTTCAAATTCTGTATAATCGATTTAAAAATTACTGGGAGAGAGAAACATGTGAGGCCTTATTAATAAGAAAATTTAAATTAGTGTTTTGACTCTTAAAAGTCAAAAAATATTTAACAAAATTATTATTAAAGCCCCTAAAGAACTAAGAGCCTGAAAAATTTAGGTGTTTATAGTTACATAAGTCATACTTTTTGTCTTAACATTAATTGCAGAATTAAAACGGTTCTTTAGCGATTCATTTTCCTATTTTAAAGGACCAAGCTTCCGTTAACTGTTTTAGAGAACTTATATGTTTTTATAAATAAGAATGTGATGAATATTTTAAATTGTATATGAATGTGATGTGTTTATTTGAGTGTGTTGAAGTTGGAATTGTGATTCTCTCACCCAGTTGGAAAATTAGTGCTTTATTGTATTTGCGATAATTGATCATTCGAACAGAATTTACATTTTTAAAAATAATTCAAATCTAATAAACTCATAAAATTTAAAAAGTAATAAAATAGAGTAATTTCTAATATAAGTAATATTTTTCAAAAATTAAAATAAGCATGTTTAACATTTTAATTAAAGACATTTTAGAGGTATGAATAATTTTAAAATTATTTTATAATTTTTAATAATGTTATGAAATATTTTAAAGTTAAATCAATACTAAATGTTCGGAAATTTGTTCGAATAATCATCATTAAAAATTCAGAAATAACACTAACTAGAATGATAACAAATAGTGAAAGAACTTCCGAGAGTTGTGATGAGTCTAAATGTAATAGTAATAAATGTTTGTAAAGTAACTATGTCGATACTCTTAACAAAACACAATAACGCATATTGTTTATTTGGACTTGTGCGTTGACTTCGATACGGATGACCAGGATTTTTTAAAGTTAGAAAAGTTACTAAAGCAAGTTTATCAAAAATTTTTTTGTAAAGCCATAAAATTTCTGTCTAACAATCTTCATGATCAAATAATTAAAAAATGAATAACAAATTGGCCCCTTTAAATTAAGTTTACAATCCGGAAATGAGAACGTTAAAGATTTTTAATTGAAAATATTTGAGACTAGTTTAATTAATAATTTTATTATTCATTTATTCTAAACTTGTGTTGATATTTCATGAATATCTTTAGTTAAAAAGTTTACATTTTATTTATCAACAAAATCTTATTAAGATCTTTATAGGATTTGTATGTAATTTGTCCTAATAAATAAATAATAATATAAATAATAATAATAATAATAATGTAATTATTATATATAATTATTACATATAATTATTATATAATAATAATATAAATAAATAATATAAATAACATAATAATAAATAAATACATAATAAATAAATAATCTGATACAATAATAATTAAATGTCCGTAAAGAAATATCATTTTAATAAATGAAAATAGTGTGAATAATTTTTTAAATCTAATTTTATAGATTCCATTTTCATGTTAATTCTAGCATTAATTGCAATTACTTAGAGAACTTGATTACTTGCTTGGTAAATAAATCTTGGACTTGATAATAACCTCTCAAGTTTTCTGAGGATTCTTTAGGTATTCCGCGTCTTTGAAGTTTATAATTATAAATAATCTTAACCTTCACAAAAAGACCTAGCGTTATACGTAAACTTGTAACAAAAATTTTAATAGTATCTAATGGTTAACTTTCTCAGTTTCTAATAATTACTCCTTAATGCGTCTGCTGTAGTTTTTCATGTAAACTTATTTTATGCATGAACAAATTTATCAAGGGGTTATTATTACCATGAAAAGACAACAACTTTTGAAGCTTTCAGCATTACGTTGAGACCTTCCTATATGGTTATATTGAAAATTTGTAAAAGACTATTATTGATTAAAACTTGTTTTTTAAAATTTTTTTTCTTCCAATTCGAAAATTAATCTTATTTATTAAGAAAAATAATCTTGTATAAATAAATAAATAATCAAAATGTTTTCTTTTTGATCCAAATTTTTGACAATTTTAATAAACTTGTATGGACCGTGTTTAGATATTTCTTCACTTGTAGCAAAAGACGAATACGCGCCACTGCATTATATGGAATTATAAATATTGATACATGTTTTTATTAAATTAATTTTAAGGTAATAGTTTACAATATCCATCACGGTAAGTATTTCAGAAATTTTTAATAGATTCCTATGTCTAAGAGAATTTAACATAAAGATTTAATGATCTTGACCCTTCTATTATATGTTAATTTATCCAGATGTTGTCGGTTGATGTTTATGGCGGCTATATCAACTATTTTTTAATTAATTTCCTAATTTTTCCAGATATTTTGGCGTCCCTTCTTGATGGTCACCTGATGTAGGTGCCTCTCTCCCCTTTACCTTTTGACCTGGTCATGATATTTATCAATTATTTAAGACATTAAACTTTAGAAAAATCTTCTTTAAGATAGTCTAAAATGCATTTTTTAATCATTGTAATATTAGGTTGGGGAAAAAGTAATCCATTATTTTAATCCATTATTTTAGTTCATTATTTATCGATCAAACAATTTCAAATTTATGCTCTTTGTCAAGGTAACATTTCACAGTAATTTCATAAAAATTTTTTTGCCTTTTTTTATTCAGTTCTGAGTTACAGGGTGTTAACAATGGAAGTCAACAAAGAAAAAATTCGGTACATTTTACAGTTTTTATTCGATAAAGGCGAAAATGCAAGCCAGGCGGCTGTTATTGTGAATGGTGTTTATGGTGCCAATACTGTAACAGCTAATTACACGCAATTTTGGTTTCGTCTATTCCGTGCAGGCATTTTTGATGTTAAATTTGCACCTCGCACAGACAGGGCTATCGTTGAAAAGGTCGATAAAACATCGGCAATGATCGAAGTTGACCGGTATGTTAGTAGTCGTAGCATCGCACAGGAGCTGAAGATCGACCAAAAACGGCTTTAAACCATTTGGGCAAAGCAGGATTCAAAAAGAAACTTGATGTTTGTGTTCCACACCAATTAACATCAAAAAACATTATGGATCGAATTTCCATTTGCGAAGCCTTGGCCAAACGAAATGAAAGCGACCCATTTCTTAAACGGATGGTTACTGGGGATGAGAAATGGGCCACATACGACAATATTGTACGAAAACGATCGTGATCAAAGTACGGGGAAGCACCTCAAACGGTCGCCAAACCAGGACTAACGGCCAGGAAGGTTCTACTGTGTATTTGGTGGGACTGGAAAGGAATCATTTATTATGAGTTGCTTCTGTCAACAACTGGACCGTTTGAAGATAGCACTTGATGAGAAACGACCGTAATTGGCCAACAGAAGAGGTGTTGTGTTCCATCACGACAACGCCAGACCACATACGTCTGTAGGGACTCGCCAGAAACTCATGGAGCTTGGTTGGGAAGTTGTAATGCATTCACCACATAGTCCGGACCTGGCACCAAGCAATTACCACCTTTTTCTTGCATTGCAAAATTTCCTGAGTGATAAGAAATTGGGATCAATAGAAGATTGTGAAAATCGATTACTACAGATTTTCGCCAATAAAGAACAAGACTTCTACGAGAGAGGCAGTATGAAACTACCTTCAAAATGTCAACTAATTATACAACAAAACGGTGCATATTTGACTTCAAGAGAACAAACATGTTAAATAAAGTTTTGAATTTCACGCCAAAATAATGGATTTCTTTTTCCCCAACCTAATATTTATTTTCTAATTTCATAAATCATATATATATATATATATATATATATATATATATATATATATTAATAAAAAGTTTTTTGTCTAAACACGTTAAAGTTTTTTAAAAGTATGGAAATTATTTATGGTGTAACAGTCGGAAAACCATTTAAATGACTTGCAATTTTGTTTAAATATTCATTTTAACTGACGATGCATGTAAAGGCGAAACTACTTTCAATAAAATTATTTAAAAATGGTGTTTTTGCTTTCTTTTATCTAAATTACCATTGAGTCTTATTCAAAACGATATATATATATATATAAATGAATAAAATGATAACGTAATTTTTAATTTTTGGCAAAATTTTTTGATTGAAAAATCTCCAAAATATAAATTTAAAGGAAGATCTTTCCGAAATCGCCGCCATCACTTCTTCAAACGGTATTGATGTACGTGTTGGGCTAAAATTGTAGATAATTTTCTATAATTTTAAGGTATTTATATTAAAAAAACATTAATTGAAGAAAAAGCAATTAAAACTTTCAATAAAACTTCGAAAAAATAAATAAATAATATCATGAAAATTGTGTTTGAATAAACAAAAAAAAGAGAAATAAACAATCCCAAATATTTCTGAAGTTATCCCATTGTTTATCATTGATTTTAATTATTAAATTTATTTATTTATCTGTGTAAAATTGACATAAAATGTTTCATATATTTAGAATATCCAACTCGACAAGAAAACGATTGTGTTTTTTGTTGGACAACGTTACACCGAGAGGAAACGACTGGAAGCAACTGTGTCGCCAATTGTCTTTGAATGGGTACTTTTTCGATTTTAAATATTTGGATTTGCTTTTGCCCGCAATTAACATAACGGAAGAGGTTTTCTTTTCCCCATGGAATCCTCATTTTTGCCATTGAAATCAAATGTGACATCATTCTTTGATAAGAAAATATTTCATTTTAAAATGGATTTTAATTCTTTTTATTTCTTTGACTCTCACCCCATTTCACATTACACGTACTAATATATGATTTACGATCAACAAGAAGAATATAAAAATTGGAAAAGAACTTTAATGGGAGATCAGTGAGACAAATAAAATTGTATTTTAGATCTTTTTGAGATTAAATTACAGACACGAATGTATACATTATTATATATAAAAATGACGTTTATTGATGACAAATTTATTAAGTTTCTCGTATTACTTTTGTTTTCCTTGTACAAATTCCATTGAATGTTTTCGGTTTTTAGATTTTATTCGCTTTGTAAATGTATTCTAAAACCTCTGAAGTTTAAGTAACAAATGAATGTATTCCGAGGAGATGTTATTTTTATTTTGAATTGTTTTGTACATTGTGAACAAAAGAACTTGAAAAGGAAAACCAGAAACTGTTGTAACGATTTTCCAGAAGAACGATTTCAGTTAAAGAGTAACCTCTGTCTTCACAGTAGTAGTATTGAGTTCGTAAGGGTTTCTATGATGAGTTTTATATATTACTGATTTCTAAGTTAATGACATCCATTGTTCCACTGAAACATCTGGTCACTTTAGATGTGTGATGATCTTTATAAAGATTTCGAGAAAAAAATTTTGAAAGATGTCAAACAAAATTTCCACCAATCTAATAATTAATAAAAAGTTTCAAAATAGTTTTTTAAATTTAGGAAGTTTTGTAGAATTTCATAAAAAGATAATATATAAATTTTTTTTTGATCTAAATGTACAATTCTAAAGTTTAGTTTAACCCTCTCATTACCTTCTTGTTTTGTGATCGAGCATCACAGCTAATTACATTCTATATTAAATTATTTTTCTGGAATGAAAAATATAATTTTCTTAAACTTATAAAATTGCATTAAAATAATGTTGCTATTATGTTGTCAAGTATGAAATTGGTAGGCATGATTACAATAAATTAAATTAGTCATAATTTGACAGTGATTTAAAATTTTGTTGCTCAGTTTTTTTATTGCTACATATCTTGGCTATTGAACACATCGATAAAAATTAATTAAAATAATTGCTAACTTGTTTTATTAATCAGTATTTTAAAAATGGAAAAGGCAGATTTTATGACGTACGAGTTCTTACGTGAATTCGGATACAATGCTACTACTCAGAAAACAGTCTTAAATTGATTCAGGAAATTCGCAAAAGATAATTTAAACCTCAATAATGAGTTTCGGGGTCCAACAAGAATGTAGGTAGACAATGATGAATTGAAGGTAACCTTGAAGTTGGATTGTTAAGAGAACTCACACATTTGACAGAGCATTTATTACATTCACATTTCTTATCATCTTTATGATGATCAACAGTAATGCTTTCACTTAGATCCATCACTCAATTTTCAATATCTCTCATAATAATCTGAACTATACTCGAAAAAATTATTTTATTAAAAATATTTAATTTAAATTTTATTGACTTAAATAAAATATTTATATAGTCATTTTTAAACATTAATTTGATTTTATTTATTTAAAAATTTACAAAAATAAAATTAATAAAATTATTTAAAAGTTGCAATAATTAAAATTAAAAATTTGAATATTAAATCTAAATTTAAATAAATTAGTTTCAGATTATAAGAACTAAAATATTGATAATCCATCTGGTTAGGAGAGGCACAATCCCAAATCAACATACAACATTTAAACATGCAAACACTACAAAAAACAATTACACACCAAATATTCCTCACGTGGATCAATCTCAAAATGCTCATGATTTATCGCTTATGATTACCGTTACAAATCAAACAATATTGAAATACTTGGCTGAAATTGACAAATTAAAAAAGTTAGATAAGTTGATTCCACATGAGTAAATGAAAAGCAAGAAAAAATGGGTTTGAATGCTTGCTTGATGATGCTTTGTCATTATAAATGTAATCACTTTTTGAATCGAATCGTCATTTGTAATGAAAAGTGGCTTAAATATGATAATCGCAAACGTTCAGCAAGCTTGATGGACACGAATGATGCACCACAATACAATCAAATGTACAACATTCATCAAAAGAAGCTGACGGTGAGTGTTTTGTGGTCTGACACAGGTATAATCCAATACAACATCATGAAACCTGGTTCGTCGATCACAACAGATGTCTACTGAAGATATGATTCTGAAACTCAAAGACAGACAGTCACGTTTGGTAAACAGGTAAGCAGACTCCACGACAATACAAAACCGCATACTGCACTTAAAACCGTGTCATAACTACAGGAACTTAAGTTGGAACTTCTGCATCACCTCTACATTCACTAGATCAAACCCCAACTTACTAATATTTCTTCCTCCATTTGAAAAAGAATCTGTAAAAATTTTTATTCAAATGGCCTCAACAAGCTATCGCTCAAATAGCAAAAGTGTGTCGATAAAATGGGTACATACTTAGATGAATGACTCCAATATTTGTAATGGTAAATTATTAATAAACTTTGACTTTAGTTCTACAAATTTATACTTTACAACCTAATTAAATTATTAAAAAATATTTTTTATAATTTCCACGTGCAGTGTCATTAGAAGTGGTTTGACGTTTGTAAACCTTTTTTTGGTTTTTAAAATCTCAAATGCTTTAGACGAGAGATAAATAAAATATCTTTAAAAACATTTTAAAAGAAACTTATGATTTTGATGTTTTCAAAAGTTAAAATTTAATATTTTGTTTTAATGATTATTTTATTATTCAAACTACATTAGGTTTCAATTACTTCAGATAATTAATCTTCAATTTTTTATATATTATATTTTTTTTAAATTTTTATTATATTTATTTTTTGTATTTTCTTTTTAGTTACGTCAATTATTTTATGACGAAAGTTAGTCCGACTGACGCGTTGTTAACTCTCTGGGAATCCCGTAATCGGAACGAGAATGCTTTGGTTGATCTCATCATTAGTCTAAAGGCAATCGGCCGCGTTGACTGTGCGAGTATCCTGGAATCTGATTGTGCTTCTTCATCATAAAAAAACCATTTTCTAAGATTAAAACTGCATTTTGTACAGATTTTTCAGACGCTATTATTTAATAATAAAACTTCAGAAAAAACAATCGTTTGTTTTCATTACTTTTTATTCAATACGTTGCTTCTTTCATCAGCAATATTGATGACCAACAATTGAGTACGAGCGATTTGTGTTCAAACAGGTCTCTAGTATCAATGGTTTGGCGGATGGAGCCAATTTTATCAAATATCTTTTTATTATGGTTTGTACTAATTATAACAAAATTGATTCATCTCTTAATACATCATTGGCCTCTCTATAGAAATGTGTAGTGTCAGGTTTCAGGTTGAAGTTTAGTTACTGATGGCGCTGATAAATCTGGATGGACATTGTTTCATTGAAAAATAACAAATGAATAATGCAAAATAATCCGAGGTTACGAGACGTTTTTTCCGTTACATCACATAAAATTGCTAAGGTTATCTGTGAGAGATGAAGTTCTGGAGTGACCTTTGAAATAACTTTAAAGGGTGTTTTTATTTTTAAAGTTTTCCTTTTTTTCGAGTCATGATAAAAGTATCTATAAACTGCATTTGCCTATGCATGAGAATTTTTTGGGCGTTTCATATTTGATATATCTCCATTGCCATAAAATAATATACATATAGCAAATGCGATAAAATTTTCACTGCCATTGTTAGAAATTTAGCGAATACCTCCGCAGAGATACGTAATTAATTAATGCAATAGATCTTACTGTTTTGATTAACTTTGTTTAAGGTAAAAGTAAGATGAGGTTGAATAGGACGTCATTTTGTAATTATATCAAATCGTCATTCGAATGAAGATGTCGAATAAATTATATAAGATTACCTAAAAGTAGCAAAGGATAGAGCAAAAAGTTTTCAGTTAAATAAGGACAATTTTTTCTGACTAATAAGTGATCGGATTTTTTTCAAGACAAACAGAATAGAAAAAATGATTTATTCAAAACCTTTTTGTCAAACAACAAACATTATTCGTGAAAAAAGAGATTATTTTTGCCAATAACCAAAATAATATATAACCATGACTCCTTATAAAATATAATAAAGGAAATAGTAATACTTTTCTCTTTGCATGTAGATGAGAAAGAACCTTATGGCCAACATAATAAATTATATGGATTGTCGTTTTACGTAATTGAACACACCACACTTTGAGCAACCTACTCGTTCTGCAACCTCTTTGTAGGACATGGATGCTTGACAGCGCAATGCTACGATTTAGTCCCTCTTCTATCGTGGAATGTCTTTCATTCCTGCAGTGTTACAAAATACTATACAAACAAAATACTGAACATGCAAGCAAGATCGCACTCATGCAACATACTCGGAATACAACCAATCTCAGTAATATGAAACGCATTATAGATAAATGACAATGATATATATATATATACATTAACTTTCAAAAGTATATTCAGAATTAAATATTATTATTTATTAAAGTATTATTGGGTAATAATGACAAAAAGAATATTTTAATTAAAATTTTTAAGTATTGAAATAACCTTACTTTGCCCATTCTGAATGCTAATTGATGGGTTGTAGTGTCTTATTAGTAGAGATTCACAAAACTGTCGTTCGTAATGTGAATCAAAACCCTTTTGTAGAACAGAAAACTCATTTTTTTTAATATATATATATATATATATATACATAATTAAATTTGTGTATAAACTTAGTCCTTGTTTTGTAGAACAGAAAACTCATCTTTTGAATAGGTGACGTTCTATCCTTACAACATTGGTTATGTTTAAAATTGAATAATCTATAAAATGAGTCATTATTTAACTTTTTTTTCTAATATTTTTTGAAAAACTTTATTACATAATTTTTTATATGATGCTTGATTTTTAAAAAAATTTATTAGTCAATATACAATATATATACCCTAAACTTCAATTTAACATCAAAATTAGCGAAGGCATAACCCATGGGACACCCTATAAAATAGTTCTTAAAATTGTAACGTTGATTTAAGTAATTTTAGGATTTTGTTTTCACAATTTATTAATTACTGTGAGAGGGGGATGTGTGAAGCATTATGATCGAATCCTTCTAGTCTTAAATCATTATGTAGACAACAACTGCTTCGACTTATTGGAAGTTCTTTTATGATTAATGATTACACTTTGATTACATTTTTATTTCTTTGGTATATGAATATATTATTCTTAGTTCAGACTTTTCATGACGTTTAATCCATTGAAATCAATAACAATAAGAAAGTTCTTTTGGTGTTTTCGAAACAATTTATCATTTTGTATCAAAATTTATATGAATACATAAAATAAAATAATGAAAAATACTACTATCCACTAGCAGATTATTCTGTCGTACTAAATTATTAAAAACATCCATCATTGCATCATCCCTTGAAACTCCACCACCCTTATGTTAGTGAATAGCACCATTATTCGCAAATGTAGCGTTGATGTTGATTTCTGTTGCTATTTATGAATCACTATACTTCAATAAACAAAACTTAAAAATCAACGTATCCTTTAATTGATGTTTTGTTCCTTGAGAGAATTTATAATTGATATGTGAGACACTTAGAAATTTATTCTACCACAACGAAGTACAACCACAACCATGTAAGTTGAGAGACAAGAATATTAAAGAATGTTATTTTTATTCAAATATTTGTTAATGACATCAACATTTTCCAATGTTCATAAGGTTTAACCTGATGTCTTACTGAGGTAAGGATTGCTTTTACATGTTAATTATGTGATTTCAACAACCATAATTTTCATTTGACATTTTGGTAATTAAGAATTTGAAATAAACCTCCACATTTGCACAACGATGTCTGTGGCCAAGGTCGGAGGCGAATTCCTGCAGAAACTGGCACAAAAAGGAAAACCGCGCTCTCATCTGTTTACCTGCCTTGGATGGCGCTTCTCTTTATACTTCGCAGTGCGCCATCACGCCGTGGCTCATTGAAACAAACGAAATCGATATTTACACGTTTTGATTCCGCACTCGAAGTCATTCGGTGTAACACCGAGAAAAAAATATCGACGCGAATTAAAAATGAGAATGAAGAATGTGGAAATAGTTTATTCAAACACAAATCTACATGAACCATTTTACAATATAAACATTGATTCATAAAGTCTGTTTTTGTGTTCGATTTCGCCATAATTTTTTTAATTTCAATTAGATTATTAAAACAAACTTCTTTATTTTTTGTTATTGTATTTTTTTATTTTCAACGTCGTATAAATATTTTTTTATATATCTCGGTTATAATATTTTTTGGTATTTAAATTTTTCTTTTCTTTTTTTTAAAGATTAATGAAACGTAAGAGATTTTTTAAATTACACATTTTTTATTTTGAATAAGTGATTTAAGAAATCACTACAGACATTATTTATAATAAGTGGACGACAACGATCAGTTTATATACGCCACAATAACTTGAAAACCTTAATTATTTTATACTTATAACTACCTGTCTCATGTAAATCACGAATAAATTTAGTTTAAAAAGTAATATTCATTGATATTTCAAAAAAATAATATTTTATTTAATAAACAAAAAAATTTTCGTCAAAATATATTGTTATTAATTTCGACGGATCAACCGTCATCATCAGACTGAATTAAGAATGATATACTTGCGTTTATATATCAAAGCAATGTTTATGTAATCATTATGTCATTTAAATCATGAAAATACTTTCAATAAAGTTAAAGAGGATGGTGTTTGGACATTGAAAGATGTTAAAATATGTAAGTTTGATAAAGGAAATGGTTTCGTTGTATTAAACAGTACTGATTATATTAATAAAGTAGAAATTGTTTTAAGTGGCTCACAATTTATTAAAATTGATAAGTTTAGAAAAATGGGAAATTACCACCTATTAAAGATGATGAAACTCTTTCTTGCTTATTAAAGAAACTCGTTAATTTTGGTAATTTAAATAGTGATCTTGAATCTAAATTGCGTTCGGTTGGTTCTCAACCTGCTAAGCTTTATGGGTTCTGAAAAGTTCATAAAGACGGAATTCCTATGAGACCAGTAATTTCAATGATTAACACTTCCCAGTACAGAACCGCTAAATATCTAGATGCAAAACTAAAGCCTTTACTTTCTTCTGAATTCACTTGTAGAGATACTTTTGAGTTTGTTGAGGTAATTTCTAATCTTGACGTAAATAATAATTTCATAGTATTGTTTCACGTTGTAAATTTGTTTACAAATGTTCCTTTACATGAAACTATAGACTTATGTTGTAAATTATGGAGAAATAATGTTAATGAACACCATTTAGTTGATGAGATTGCTTTTCGGGAATTGTTATATTTTGCAACATCGAATTTGCGATTTTTATTTAATAATGATTGGTATCAACAGGTTGATGGGGTAGCTATGGGTTCTCCATTAGCTCCAACTTTAGCTTCGATATTTCTTTCAAAGATTGAAGAGAAAATAAGTCTATATGATGGTATTAAAGCTAAAATTTATAAACGTTATGTAGATGATATTTTTCCATTGTTTGATAATAAAGAACAAGTTGAGCCTTTCTTAAATTATATGAATTCCCTACATTCAAATATTAAATTCGCGGTTGAATATGAAAACAATAATGTTAGAATTCTTAGATCTTCTGATAGAAAGAGCGAAAAACAACCATTTGAAACTGGGATCTATAGAAATAAAACTGATACAGGGTTATATACAACCCCTAATAGTTTTTATGAACCAAAATATAAAAGAAATATGATAAAAGGTTTGGTCTATATATCTTGGACACTTTCGTCTACGTACGCTAAATGTAATGAAAGTATTGATACGTTAATGAATTTACTTCATAAAAATGGATATTCCAAATCGATAGTTGAAAAAATAACTCGTGAAACTGTCGATAACTTAATTAAATCGGAAAATGAAAAATCAAATACAATAAATAGCGACAAAAACAAAAATCAGATGAATAATAATTATGATAATATTGGTTTTGTTTTGACTGTTCCCTACTCTGAGGGTTTCAGGAAATTCAAAAACTCTATTTTGAAACATGATGAAACATAATTTATTAAATTTACAAATTGTATCTAGATCATGTAAAATAGGAAGTTTGTTTAGTAGTAAATCTATCACTCCAACTGGGTTATGTTCCAATTTAGTTTATCAATATAAATGTAATTGGTGTGACGCCATATACATCGGAGAGACTTGTCGTCATCTCTGTAAACGGATTCAGGAACATAATCGCTGGGAAAGTGATATCAATATTGCTCAACATAAGAACTGTTTCAATAGTAAAGTTGATGTAAGTAATTTTAAGATTTTGTGCTCACAATTTGATAATTACTGGGAGAGGGTGATGTTTGAAGCATTGTTGATCAAATCTTTTGATCCTAAAATCAATGTCCAAGCACCATCCTCTTTAACTTTATTGAAAGTATTTTCATGATTTAAATGACATAATGATTACATAAACATTGCTTTGGTATATAAACGCGAGTATATCATTCTTAATTCAGTCTGATGATGACATTAAATAGTTTCATATAAATATTTAAAAAATGACGATAAGGAATTTTTAAAAAACAAAAAATTTTCGTCAAAATATATTGTTATTAATTTCGACGGATACCGATTGATCCGTCGAAATTAATAACAATATATTTTGTCGAAAATTTTTTGTTTTTTAAAAATTCCTTATCGTCATTTTTTAAATATTTATATGAAACTATTTAATGTTTTAAATATTTATGTTTCGGAAACCTTTATATAATACTTTATTGAAACAAGCTTATTAAAACCCGAGACACATTATAATAACAAATATTGTTTAACATTGTTTTGCTTCATAAACTACTGCAATGACCATTGTCTTCTCTCGAATACGACGCGTATTATACGAACTAGACTCCTTGAATAAATAATAAATATTACAAAACCTTTGACGATTTATTTATAAATTATTAAAGTATTTTAAAAATGAATATTGTAAAAGTAACCCTGCCACATATTCAGTTTATCTTTGATGAGAAATAAAACATGTTGCATTCATAACAGATTAAAAATAAATTTCTAAATTTTATATTATTTTAACTGGATTTAGTAAAAATAATTAAAAATAGTTACTGATAGTTACTCAATTCTTAAAATAATTCATAACACGCTCTAAGATTTATTATTAAAACAAATTAATCCATCACACATAACTCTCCCCATCCTCTGGAAGCCTTCCAGTGTTTGAACCATTCAATTTGCCTTCTTTTCACCCAGTTTGGAAATTGAATTTCAACCTGGTGATGCGAAACGAACTTGAGAATCTGGTGTGGTCCTTCGTACAGGTAATCGTTCTTGTTTCTCTTTGTAGGGTCTTTCCGAATGAGTCCCATTTCTCCCTCTGAAATATCTCTTCGCTCCAATTTCCTTTTAGTACATCCTCCTTTTCTCTGCTGCCGCATATGTATTGATCCAAATCTCTGCAAAGATTTGATCCCTGCACTAGGTTTCGTTTCCGACACTAAAAACATGTTTATTTTCCGGTTTTAAACGATCTCGAAAGATGAGGACTTTGTCAAATCTTACACAGTTGCACTGAGAATGAATTTGATCCAAGGCAAAAATTCATCTAAATTTTTCTAAGTATATTTATCTTTCAATGACATCGTGATCATACCTTTGACTGTTTCCTTAATATTAATATGGTGAGCTAAGTTCTTGGTTTATAAGTAATTGTTTCTGGAATTGTCTACCCCTAACTGCCAGAATACTAGATGATTTCCAAAATTTATTGACCCAGTTGTACATAATACATTTGAAAACGGCGCTCAAACTGAAAAACTTACTAATTCGATTTATAACGACGACCGAATATTTTTTTCGCGACTTTGTCCATGTGCACTAAATCAACCGCTATATGATCTACGAAATTTTCGCTCTTCGAAGGACATATAATTTCTTTAGTTCTGAATTGATCAAGTTTTTGCTTTGTACAACCAGAATGAAAATTGTCTCATAAGTAGTTGAATATTTTCTTAAGTCCTAGATGACAAAGATCGATGTGAACACTTTTAGCGAACTCTTGTGCATACTCTTCGAGTAAAATCGTTAGTAAGCAGTTTTTCTTTTAAACCATCCACAATCCATTTAAAATGACAAACCGGTCCTTTAATCTCTATAGGAAGCTTCCCTTGAAAACACCATAAAATTGTCAATTAATATCTGTCAATATACCGATTGCTTCTATGATAACTAAATAACGGCGTTGGTTTCTTTCTATCCCCTTTATCATGTCTCTGGTTCCATAAACTGAATTAAGATATTTAATTCTCTACTGTTTTGATTTAGCCTCGATATGACTAGTTTCACATTGCGAGCAAAGTGTCTGCTTAATACAAGACAAGTCACATCCATTATTATGTTTTTCATCCTTCCTGAAGAGTAAAGTAATATTCAGACGGATTTTCTAGTTATTTTTTAAATTATGGGCTAATGGCATTCTTTGAGGTGTTCGTGAGACCAAGTCTTTGTGATCCGTGCGGGCAATGAACAGTTTCCCTTATAAATATTACTTAAAATGTAAGACATATTCATGAATAATCTTGGTGTTGTCGAATAAATCGGCGATAATAGTTTGTGAGACCTAAAAATGACTAAAGCTGAGGAGAACACTGTAGTTCCTCTACGCTTTCAATCTCTTTGATTTTAGTACAATTCATTCGAACACCTGAATTTATGGTGTGACACAAAAACGGATTTATCTTAAACCCCCATTGACTTAACTACCGAAATTCTTCTATTAGAAGATTGTCAAGGTCCTCAAGTGTTTTATCATGCACCAGAATATCATCTGAATAAACGACGACTCCCTTGAAAATCATGCCTTTCTGTATCTAATGCATTAACCACAGCAATTTTGCTTGCATCCGATTTTTTGCATCCGATTTAAATGATATTGTCCTTGTTTAGAACTGAACGTTGTGAAAAGTTTAGATTCCTCGGAAAATAGACTTGGTATAATGATTGTCCAAAGTCTATTGATTAAAACCACTGTGATTTTGCCAAGCAACCCAACAATAACTAAGTGTCGGGCATCAGAAACGGAACTTTTTTTCATGGTATTTAACTGACGGTAGTCGACACATATTCTTAAGGAACCACCTTTATTCCACACGAACACCAAAGTTGAATTCCGTAAACTGTTGCATGACAGAATAATGTTCGACAGCAATCATTCCTGAACCTCAGGAAGGCATGTTAGCGATAGAAGAGATGGAATATGAACATGCTGTTCCTGAGGGGTTAGAAGAATTTGATCCGGCCGCCCTGGAAGCACTCGTAGCTATAGAATAGGAGTGCAACAGGGGGGAGTATTAGACATTGATGATCAAACAGATAATGATCCATCTGAAGATGAGTATGTCTCCAATCTATATAGGACGAGGATTGGAGATCCATCTGAGGATGAAGACAACTCATCATGGGAGGAGGACTTGACCTTCGATGATGAGTTGTTAAGATCAGGTGTGTGAGCAAAAGTGTCGGGCTTGGCGGAGACGTTCACCCAAGTGATGGGTGCGGGGGAGGCCACTAGTGAAAGAACCCCTGTGGAAACCAGGGCCGGTGCAGAGGACGCCTTAGGGTCGATGCATGTGGCGAATTTATTTATGTACCAACCGGGACACTTTTGCTCATAGAGAAAAAATATATATTTTTATTAAAATCTTTTAATGTTATTTAAAAAAACTTTAATATGATAAGATGAATTGTCTTGCACGTTTAAGCATGGTTTATGATGCTTTATTAACAATGCTTCCACAATAATACTTCATAGTTTGTGTCAAAATTATTTCAAATCACTTTAAAATCTTTAATATGATCATTAAGATTACCTCTATATTTTTAATATGGCTCAATATCGAACTATTTCTACTCTATTGAATATGTTCAGCAATTCTAGTACGGAGAAGACGACTTGTCTATCCAATGTACAAGGATTCGCACATGTGACATTTGAATTGATAAACACAAGGGAGTTTTCAATTTATTGGAAAAATAATTCCGGCATTTATTATTTACAAAGATTACTCTCAATTTTAAGCCAACAGGAGTTCTATGTTATAAAAATCGTTTGAACTCTTTTGCTCTCTCTGAGAACAGTAATTTTAGATTAATAATCATTTCATTATCAATTTCATTTTCCGAAGTCAATCAAATGAAACCATCACTTTACGTTCCGATTCAATATTCCAATTCAAAATCCGATTAACAAATCTTTACATTCTAGATGATTATTAACCAAAGGTTTAAATAATCAATCTAGAATTTTTTCCACTTCATATTGAGCATTACCAATCATAGATAAAACAGGTCGTGTTAGAATACCTTCTATATGAATCTTAGGTAGACCATAAAGTTTTGAAGGTTGCGATCTTTGTGCTATAATTAGAAGAAAACAAGGACTAAGTTTATACACAAATATAATTATATATATATATATATATTCAAAAAATGAATTTTCTGTTCTACAAAAGGAATTTAATTCACATTACGAATGACAGTTTTGTGAATCTCTACTAATAAGACACTACAACCCATCAATTTACATCCAGAATGGGCAAAGTAAGGTTATTTCAATACTTAAAATTTTTAATTAAAATATATTTGCCATTATTACCAAATAATACTTTAATAAATAATAATATTTAATTCTCACTATACCTTTTAAAATTATATTTGTGTATATACTTAGTCTTTGTTTGGTTCTATTTAAAAATGAAAAAGTTTATTACCGTTTTACAGTTACTTTTTATTTGTACACATGCATGAGAGGAAAAGACTGTGAACATCAAGTGGTGCGAAGATGATTCATTATACTTTGTGATTGTAATTTTAATCTCGTGGATGATAAAGGTCTTGTAGACCAACTAACAATTAAAATGATAGTGTAAATGAAGAAATTCAAGCCATACCACGTGAACTATGGTTGAAACTTAAGCACATCGAAATCCAAGATTGAAAATTACGTACATTAACTTGATTTAGTTTTCAAATACTGGTAGGATTTTGTAGAGCTCACATACATTTTTGAATTTTAATATTTAACCTTCATCCGTCCCTCGGGTCTTTTTCGACCCGAAGTGTATAGTTGATTTAGTGTACAGTCGATTTGAGGGACGGATGAAGGTTAAGGGAATTTTAAAATATTTAAAATTATTTAATACATTAAAATATAACCGGAGAAATATTATAGTACAAAAGTTTTTCCATTCTTTTTATTAACTTACTTTCTATATAGGAATATAAATATGTATCCATGGAATTTAGAAACTTGTTTTCGAAGGCCTTTTCCTCAATCGAATTTCTTCAAACTTTGCACACTTACTCATTCTCGATGACAATAAATGATTATGTGAAAATTTGATCGAAAAAAACTTTTTAAGATCCCAAAAAGGGAAAAAACGGAAAATTCGGAGTTCCCGAACAATATTAATTGCAAGATATCTACTTATAAAGAACGCGAAACTATTAATAAGATATATTAATTACAGTTGTGTGGGTTTAGAACAAAGGACCGAAATGATATAGTTATCCAGTTTTATACAGAGGCAATATTGTGCAATATGCCCGGAAATAAACCCTCAAAATGTTATTCACATTTTCCTCAAAACAATTCAGTAGATTTGTCTGTCACTCCGCGATAAAGTGACAATTATTTATTTGGACCAATCTTAACATTTAAATTTTATTGTTCTGATTATTTAACAATACCTTGTTATTTTAGATTCTCTTCTTTGCGTTTGTAAAGTTCTATTTATTAATATATATCTAATAAAAATATTTATTAATTTATATTATTTTTTTTGTAAAAGTGAGCTTTTTGATTTTTCTTTTATCACCAAGCAGTCGGCTCAATTTTACAGAAAAGATAGAAGAATTTCCATTAATACTTTTACCAACTTTATATAATTTTTTACCGATCAAAATTAAAAAAAATAGAATTCAAAAAAGGACGTTTAAAAATGAGATTTCGAGTATGTTCTTATGAAAGATTTTCAATTAATATTGCTGCAAAAAAACTAATATTATTACTGGATTATAAGTGTCACTATCAATGATGTTTTGTACAGTCTTCATCTTAGAAGGTCTTTAGAAGCATTAGAGAATAAACTTGAAAAGTGTTGCTCAGATGTTTTGTAATCCAGCGGCTTTATGTCAGGTTTCTGTGGAACCTTAGGGTTCCTCCAGTACACTCCAGGGAGTCCCCAAATTCTGGATTTCTAAATTAAAATAACGAACAAATTAACATGCTTTAATTCAGATGAATAAAATCTATTTTATTATTTTTATTTATTGTTTAAATATACTAAACTTAACATAATTAATCTGAATGCATTTTGTTTGGTAGTTGAAAAGGAATATCCTACAATTGCATAGAAAGCGTTATGACTTATTGTGCAATTTCAACCTCATATTTGTGTGAATTTGGATTTTCAGCTCTTACCACCACCACCCACAAGATACGAGCACAATAGCTGTCTGTGGAGGATGATTTTTGTGTATCTGTCCATAATACGACCGAATCTAAGAGTTGTGCAAGAAACACCAAGCTCAGATTTCCTTCTGAATTTTGATAAGAATAAATTTAGTCTATTCAAACATGTACAATATTCTGATCATAATTATTTCTATTTCATTTTAAAAAGTAAATGATTTTTTCTACATAAGACAATCAAATTATTGCACAGGGATTCTTAGAGCTAAAGGAATTTTTCCGTGGGATACTACTCCAGTAAAACGGTTTAAATCCACTGTTGTAAGTAGTTAAAAAGCTATAAAATTAAATCCTCTTTAATTTAAAATTTTTTTGTCCACAATTAGGGTTACAATAAAAGATTATCAAGCTATAACCAATTTTCGATACACATCTAAATATTGGTCTTTAATTGGGATCAAAGTAAATCCTTTTAGATGAAACAAGTGGAGAGATCGAGTAATTATATTGATAAAGATTGATAACGACCGAAAATATTCGTTTATTGTTTCCATATGAAATAAAATATTCTCGCTTTTTAAAGAAGGAAATCGCGAATCTCAATATGCAAAATGAATCTTTGGTTTTACAATAAATATAAAAACACGATTTATGTCATTGTACAGGGTGAACCGAAGGTTCATGATGAATTTAAATAATTATTTTTATTTATCAATTTTTTCCATTTTTATAAGTTCTTCAAGTTTTATTTTCATGCCGATTATTGTGAGAAATATTAAAACATTCGACTAGAATCCTGTTGCAGCATCTGGTACCCAAACAACATCATATTCAATTATGGTTAAAATGGTTCCACCAATCAATTTCAGAAGTAATATAAAAAATAAATAAAAAAATATAAAATAAGTACTATTGCACTGGTCTGAAAGAAAATAATTAATAAATATTTTTGTCTTAATAATGTGAGTTCTTCAGTTAAAATATTTATTATTTTCTTGATGAATCATGTTTTACACCTTTCTTACAAGATCTAACTCAATTTTCTTTCCAATACCACTTTTAGTTTGTCTTACTTGTTTCTTGACAACCTTTTTATACAGAGTATTTCATTTTTTTCATGTTAAACTTGTTAACATCGAAATATAATGTTAAGGTCTGGTAGTAGTAACCTCGGTACGAGTTGTTCATTTAGATCTGTGAACATCTTTGATAAAAAATGTGATACAAATGAAAATAAATGTCAATATCGGAAAATATTTGGTAAAGTAGTTTCATTCTTATTATTCTTATTATTAATTTCAGTAATATTTATTATCATAATTGTGTAAGTATTATATGTATTTTGTCCTTAATTTTCTTAGTCTTTACTGCTAGAGAAGGTTTCCTGAAGTTATATTATATGATCAGTTGTACAAATCTAATTTTCAGATTTCAGATCTAGAGACAATTTAAGATCATATTTGCTTTAGATGAAGGTACTAAAAACATTGGTACTTCAAAATATTCATTGTCTTACCCTTTATAAAGCTCGCTTTATAAATCATATTTTATAAAACATATTTTTTGGTCATCGAATGATAGTTCGAATAGTTGGGTTTTTGACAATTTTTATATTCAATGTTTTTCAAACAATCGAAAATTCCCAAAAACAATTATTAGAAAAAATTCTTTATAATTAAAAAAATATATAAATATCAATTTCGTTGTTTTAATCGAAAAAGAAATAGCTCAAAATTCAAATCTGCAATTACAAAATTATTTTTAAATATAAAAACACACCATTTGTTAATAAAACATTTATTTTTATAACAATTAATTTCGACGGTATAACCGTCATCGTCAGGTCTAAAAAAAAGAATTTTAAATCAGCTTTTATATGAAAGCAATGATTATGTCATCATTTGATTGTTATGTCTTCTAAACACGCTCAATAGGGTCTTTGAAAGACCCGTTTGCACATTAATCTTAGGATCTAGAGATCTGATATAAAGTGCTTCACAGGCCACCCTCTCCCAATAGTTTTTAAAACGAGAACACAGAATTTTAAAATTATTTATGTTTATATTTTCGTTTGAATTACAACCCTTTCTGTGCTCTGCAATATTACTCCCACCTACATTCCGACCATGTTCTTGGATTCTCTTACAAAGATGACGGGACGTCTCTCCAATGTATGTGGCATTACACCCATTACATGTAAATTTATATACGAGATCCGAACATAATCCAAATGGGGTTGGAGATTTATTACAAATTAACAAAACTTCATGGAATGACCACAAATTATGAGCAAAATGTACTTGGAAGGAAGTTTTCATCAATTTTAATGAAACCTCTACTCGTTTGAGCAACATGTAATATTTGGTTGAATACTTTTTATGTATTTCAAGAACATCAATGGAAGTTGAGAGACAAAGAAAAATAACAAATAAAAAATTTAAAAATTAAATCGCTTGAAGATTTTTAATTTGAGAAACTTTTTATTGTTTTATAGGTATAACGGTGATTTCAAATTTAAATTTCTTTCAAATATGGTTGTTACGGTGCGTTAAGAGCCGTGTTTTTGTTATTTTATAGTTGTGATGGGGATGTGAAATCTAAATTCCTTTCAAAT
>MQRK01239091.1:6302-38959 GCA_001938485.1 Girardia tigrina | reverse complement strand
ATTAATTTGTGAATATTTATGAATTAATTTGTGATTATTTATGAATTAATTTGTGATTATTTATGAATTAATTTGTGATTATTTATGAATTAATTTGTGATTATTTATTAATTAATTTGAGATTATTTATTCATTAATTTTTGATTACTAATTAATTAAATTGTAATTTTTTATTAATTTTGTAGAGCCATGGAAGCGTATTTTAGTTAAGTCGAGCCCCCACAGCTCATGAATGGTAGTTGGATGTCTTTGATTTTATTTATTTTTTATCCAATTATCATAATTTAAATGTACATAATATATACATAATATGTACATAATATATTAACGAAAAATAAAATAAAAACTTATTTAAAAAAATAATAATATATAAAATAACTAATGGATAAGTGTCTAAATTGACAAATTTCTATTAATCGTTTAAATATGGTGAATTTTGATCACCAAAAATTTTACTATCGATTTTGTAAGAAATTCGGAATTGTGTCTGTTTTAATCGTCAGTCTGGTATTAGGAAACACAGAGAGTTTGATTCAATTTTTATTTACAAATTCGATTCTTTTACAATTATTTTGCACATTGAACATTGATTTATTTTTCAATATTGATTTTTACATTTTTTTAAACGATTTTTTTGCTTGACATTAAAATTGTGAATAATTCCTTACTTGCAAGCACACACACATTCTCCACGCTCGATTTTCCTCACTCACACACATTCATACACGTGTGTGAATATGAATGCATGTGTTGATTATGTAATTATCGATCAAATATCGATTAGTGTGACTGCAATAGGGAGCTCATTATCGAATTTACGTTGCATGCCGTTTCCGGAACATCCATAATCTTTCAGATCGCCGTCAATCACGTTTCCCATCGAGAATTCTACGCAAACATTACTAAAATGATCACGAATGAGGTCATCGTCGATAGAGCTTTTGAAAGTATTGAGAGCCAAGTCGGGATCGTCGAGAACCGTCCAGAGCACCTGTCCGGATCCGCAAGAGCCTGTATCTGCCTGGGAACAAACAGAAAGCACTCAAAGGTGATAAACTCACCAGAAAGGGATGGCTCATAATAAAATAGCGGGAGGCGGCACATCTTGCCTGTAGAGCATCCGGACTTGAATCACATATTCGGCCAACTCATTAACCACAGATCGGGTGATCGTAATTAGGGATTCTAAACGTAATCAGTTTTTTAATTTCCCGTAATTTCGGTATATTTTGTCTGCAATTACGGAATTACGGAATAATTTTGTTTACCAAGTGTTCTCAGATGTAAAAGAAGAAAATACCCGGCCCACAATGACTTTGCAAAATAAAAAAAAGATTTGTCGCTTTAGAATTAGTCAAGATTTATTATCATATAAACCGAATTCAGAAATGTAAAGGAATATACATTTATGAACATGTTGGGGTATATAAGGGTGATTGTAAAGGCAATTATAAAAACGAAAATAAAACGAAGATTTCTTTTTATAAAAATATTTATTTATTAAATACACTATTACACAGGTTGAATTCAAGGTAATTTTAAAAATAACTTAACCTTATGTTATGATTTTATAAATTGCGATAATGCCGAGAAGAGTATTCTCTTTCTCGGATGATTTTAACAAAAGTATATATATAGTAAATATGGAATATATAATTTATATGTACTTTTTTATTCTTTTCGTAGTGGTAATTCTCCTTTACTTTTCTTTAGATTTCCTTTTATAGGTAGAAGCATGTGTTTTTCTTTTTCTTTAAATCGATATCTTTAGTCTCTTCAAATCCTTCAGTATTTCTCAATTATACTTCAACTTTCTTAGTTTTCCTTCTGAAAACAGCTGTCCAAAATATAATTTTAAAACTTTCAAATCTTCCTGATTTAATAAATGTAAATGTTTTCTGGGCCTTTTCTTAAAATTCTTTCCCATTTTATAATCTTTCTTTAATATAAAATTCCTCTTATTTTCCTAATTTAAATTCTATTTATCTTTCTAATATAAATACTTGTTATTTAGATCTTTATTATTTATAGTTTTATTTAAATTAAATCTAATTATTTATATATATTTTATATTTAATATTGTAAAGGATAAATAGGATTCTATTTTATCCATTAATTAAAACAAAAATTATTTATAATTATTTATTATCTCAACAAATATAATTTTACTAGATCTGTGAGACAATGAAGGTCTTCTACAGAGAAGTTTAATATTAGATTATCTTAATTTATATATTTAATTTCGCCTATCAAACTTTTGGCGATGCATGATTTTAGCTACACAAATCTCTCTACGATTTCGAGCACACTATTCCATCTGATTTTACAATTGCAAATTTCGATGAAATTCGTTTTGTACATATTTTTGCAAAATTTCATCATTTTTAGTTGGAGATAAATTAGAGGGTCACAGTCATTATTTACTCTTTCTGTATTTTCATTGTCGATATCAAGAACTACATCATCTTCGTCATTACGTTCATTATTAAGGTCGTTCTTGTCAGATGTAACACTTAAATTGCTGCATAAAACATTAAGGTCTGTCAATTGAATTCCATGGGCTAAACAAAATCACTAATCTCTCGTTTTATTATCTCCTTAATTTCATGTCTGTAATTAACAATCCAAATTTGTATATTACTTGGATATTTCAAAATCGATATATTACATAAATAGTAGACGACAAAGTGGTTCCTTACTATAAGTGATTTATAGGTTCGTTTTTGTAGATAACTATACCCACTAACCAGAATAACACAGTCTGGAAGATTTTGCACTTTCAGGTACGATTTTAAATACTTCAACTGATAAAATAGTATCACATTTATTCGTTAAACAAAAACAAAATTATGATTACTTTTTTTTAAAAAGTAAAAAAAGCATTTTCATAATAATTCGATCAAACACAAAAGACGTGACAAATTTAAATCATTTATTGACCACTGTTCAAAAATTCTCCAATTTACACACCATATTATTAAAACAATTCACATTAATTAATTTTTCAGAATAATTGTTTTTATTTACACAAAATAATTTTTGTCAGTCAGAAAAAATAAAATATTAACAAAAATAAGCAAAAATAAATATTTTTTACAAAAGAAAACATACAAAAACAATATATATATTTTTTATAAAATATTTATATTTATATAGATATACTTAATAAAATTCGATCATGAATTTTTATCAGATATTATTTATATTTTCAGAATTACATAATTCTTTAAAAATTTCTTTAAAAATTACTTAAAAAATAATTGTATGAAAACCTGTCCAAATTAAGGAATTCTTAAATTACGATAACCAAATGAATAAAGAAAACAAGGCCGATTTACAGAATTGTATTTGTTAGAAGTAGGGAATTCAATACCGTTCGTTTTTACATTCCCGGGATCTGGACTTTCGGGATTGATAAATATAAATTGGAGCGGAGAATTGCCGATTTGACCGAACATTTTTTTGCCATTTTCAAGAATTAATAAATAAAATAATTAAAAATAATTCTTTATTAAATATATAAAATAATTAAATAAAAAAAATTAAATTAAATAATAATCGTTAGTTATTGCAAAAGAAATTTGTTTCATAAGCAAAATGTCCTCTTTGGAGTTTCTATTTTTGGTGTCTTTGAAATTCAAAATATCGCAATAATCTTTTTATTCCGACTCAAAACAAATTCGTTGGCAAATGAAAATCTCAATTTCGCCTAAAACAAAATTAAATCTTTATCGCCACCACTTTAACAATTTCCAAAATCAACTCATTAATAAATCAATCGAGGAAAATGTAAATTATGTAATTTGAATGAATGGTGAGCCTTTTTTTTGACTGAATGTCAATGTGTATGTATGTTTGTTGTGTGAAAGTCTAGATTGCGTGTATGAGGATGTGATTATGTAATTGCTTTGTTGATTTGTTGCAATAGGTGAGTATGTGTGTGAATGCATGTTAATGAGTGAATTTTTGTCACAATTTAAAAATTGTTCAAACCTGAGAATTTAAAAAGGTTTTGGGTGAAGTGTAAAAAAAGTTGTCATTTTTCAAAAAAAAGTGTTTTTTAACAAATAAAAAAATCTTGTGAATTCGTCTTATCTATTGTGATTCTAGCTGTAAATTATACAAAAAAATGGATAAAAAAAGTTTATTTATGTAAAAGCTTTAAAGAACTTCAGAAAAAGTCTGAAATCTCAAAATATGTTACTAACAGTATCATGAAGACGAATTATATCGCAATAATCTTTTTATTCCGACTCAAAACAAATTCGTTGGCAAATGAAAATCTCAATTTCACCTAAAACCTGAAACATTGTCGAAAGTCTATAAGCAATATGAAAAATCTCTTCTCGAAAAAGATGAGGAAATGGCGTACATCTATGTCATGAGATTCCTGACGATGCTTTGTGAAGTTAAAAAGTCATTTAAAAGCGATACAAAATACATTAACGTGATGTTCAATTTCGAGAAAGTCAATCAGGCATTTGAGAAAGCAGAAAAGTTAAAAGAGAGTTTACAAGCGCGATATGAGCTCGATAAACAAAGAGAAATGGAAATAAAAAGAGCCAGTGAAAGACTTCAATAATGTCGTGAAGGAATACGTTAGCGTGGAAGAATTCTACAAATGTATCAAACAGAATGAGAATGTATTGATTATTGATTTGCGACCGGAATCAGAATTTGCTGCGTGTCACATTTCTCACACACGAATTTTTAATATCCCCGCTGATTCTCTGAGTGCTTTAGATGATAAATCGACGAACACTTCTCTTCCAAAAATAACACGGAGACACGGCTTCCTGTCCATATATATATATATATATATATGTCTGCTCCTTTTTATTTGGTAGAAGAGCGTATAAAATCGGTACGACATAATTACCGAATTGAGCCATGAAAATAAAAATTTTGGCAAAAAGTTTTAGAGCTAATTTAAAAGTTCCATCGACGAAGATTTTGTCAATTTGATTTATCCAATTTCTCACACTGCCTTTAGCAAAAATTAAAATTCTGTTTCGATCACCATATCCAGAATCAGATAATAAAAATGATTCATCTTCATAATTTTTCATATATTTCGATAGAAGCTCGATCTAGAGGTTGTGCTGGTGTAATACCTACCTTTCTTGTTTGATTAATTATTTTTCGAATAGCTTCCTGATTTGGCAGTTCACCGAGTGCTGCATTAATCATTCCTTGAATTACAATAGTGCGAATTTGTGAAGGAATTTCAAATGTTTTTTGGCTCTGTCCTTAATAACTGCCATGCTACGACAAACTTCAACATATGCTGCGCTAGCCAAATGACCATGAGTGTTAACTACCTTAAAAAACTCCGGCTTTAGTGATTGTATAAATCCTTCCTTTACATTTCTTGTTCTTTTCAAACTCCACATCACATCGCCATGATTTTAGCATTTGCATGGAAACATACTTATCAAATACATATAAGTATCAATCATACTCATAATTTTCGGTACCTCTGAACGGATCATCAAATGTAAACTATAGATTATATATTTTTTATATTTTAAAGTAAACTTTCATGCAATTTTACTAATATTTAAATTGATAAAAAGAAAAAAAACTTGAAATTTTAAATTATCGTATATACTCGCGTATCTTGTGACACTTTTTCTTCATTTTTTTACACCAAAAATTTGCGGTGGCTGTGTATACACGAGATAGAGAAAAAATATTTTGTGAACAGTTCATCAACTAAATTTCATTGTTGTAAAACCATTTATTAAATTGAAAATCTAATCAACACAATCTTCAGCATCAATTCCTAAACTTGAAAATAAGTCCCTGAATTCTTAAGAATTAATTACGTCATCACAAACATTATCTTTTACTCTGCTTCTATTACTCTCGGAACTCTGATATAAAAGATCATCTTCTGTACCATCCAGAGAATTAGAAATTTTACATTTCTTGAATGCTTTAATTATACGTTTTTCATCAATCGCATCCCAAGATTCTTTCACCCACGTGCAAAGTGTTGATAGTGTTGGAGCTTTCATAAGTCCTCTAATGTCTAAACGTCTAATCCGACCACCTGTGTATTGAGACCGGCTACATTGGACCCCGATAGTAGTCTGAACATGCAGGTTATAATATATATAAATAGTTTGTAATATTGCCAGTTAGCTTTTTTACTAATTTTATAGCGGAAGGTTTTAGTTTTACTTTTTATGGTTCTATGATGCAATTACTATGATGGTTCTACTAATGCAATTCTCGTATTCTTAGTCTTATTAATTAAACGAATAATAGTAGTGATTAAAAATATTGTTGAGTAAATTAATGTAATTCCTTTATTCCTAAATTTATTAATTCCGATTCTATGATTTTACGTAGTTAATTTCATTTCGGTCATCCTTATTATGATTAATGCTTTTATAATCCGTATTAATAATTGCCGTTTTATTAATCTTATATAAAACTAAATATTTCCTTTACGTCGATTAACTATTTTCTCGATTTATATTTGAAAGTTTATTAAGGTAACGTGATCATAATTTATATCGACAACTCCCATTTTACTAATTTAAATTGAATGTTTTCATTCCATTGTTTGCCATTTAGTCTAATTACTCAAATGATTTATTCGGGAATCTAATAGATTGGTGTAAATATTTATATTAAATTTATATTTAATTAAATTAAATTTGTGCCGGTATACCCAAAATTGGTCTTCCATGTCCGAATAGAAACTATGGGCTACCTGATTTACTGAGTTCATTGACAATTTCGGGAGTAACTCGTACAGAACCTCAAATAAAATTCTCTCCATTTCGTATTCCACTTTTTCAATATAACTCGCAATTTCGATTATATTTTGATTGAAACCATTCGATCAAACTGAGTTCATTGACAATTTCGGGAGTAACTCGTACAGAACCTCAAATAAAATTCTCTCCATTTCGTATTCCACTTTTTCAATATAACTCGCAATTTCGATTATATTTTGATTGAAACCATTCGCTCCTTCGTTTTCTTTGATTGTTTTCAAAATCTTCCAGCATTCTTGTCGAGTTTCAAATGCATTTCTAAATGCGGTTTGGAATAGATATCTCTCCTCGAATGACAAATTGATATCATAATCAATGACGAGATGTCTCATTGTATCTATCATGTCATCAAATCGTGAAGCTCGCTCCTGAAGTTTGGCAAGATTAAAACAATCTTGCGCCAGTGGCATGCAAGCCATGTTGTTCCACAATGATCCCACTTAAGGGCGTTACCCAATTTAATGGGCTTATCACAGATTGCTATTGAATATATAAAAATATGACCGACTGCAAAATATAAATAGGAAGAATATTATGTAAATAAAGTCATATGTGTTCGTTCCTTAATATACTAAAACAATAGCTACATAAGTGTGTAATATATAGAGTCATACGACGATTGAGACAGTAATCAATACTATAAATAGTAATATGTGATATAATAGAAATTGTAATATAATAAAAATAGTGTTACAGTAGTATATGATTACTGTCCCACTCTGGACCCACCTTACTACAAATTGTGTCAAATATGCAGTGTGTTCTGCAATAGGAATGAACAAAAAGTTCATATAAAAACAGTTTTAGATAACAGAGTTTGAAGATAACTTCAATGTTTATATTGACTTTGAAAGATAAAGTTATAACTTTAAAGAAAAATTTTAGAAGAAACTTCAAAAATTTTCAAAAGGTGACATGTATAATGGACAGTATATAGAAATATGGTTATTTAAGATAAATTATTATAAATATTAATAAGTAAAATAATATGGAATAGTGTGGGGATGAATGATGGGTTTTTGATTTTAAAGTATCATATTATATAGAAGATATTTTTAATAAAGATTATGTGTGTAGTATAATTCTGCATGTTATAATAAGAATAATACTACAATATAAAGAGTATGGGTAAGCGGGGCAGGTCCAACATATGATCACACTTTTTAAAGGTGTAATCGAACATAAACAGTGAATTTTAAATATACATACTTATAGTGATTTTAAAAAGGTAATTGATTTTTTGAAGTTTTTGGCAGCAGCTAAATCGTCATCCCGGAAGGAATCACTGGCAGAATTTTGAGATGGAACTTTGGATTTATGGGTGACACTTCCAGGAATCAGAAAAAACTTCTTTTCAGGGAATAAAATCCATGGGGTTCACACTGCTGTTCTTGGACGTTGAATTGATTGAGATTTGG
Source organism: Girardia tigrina (assembly GCA_001938485.1). NCBI lineage: Eukaryota > Metazoa > Platyhelminthes > Tricladida > Dugesiidae > Girardia > Girardia tigrina. The sequence goes on along the minus strand of MQRK01239091.1, from coordinate 30,750 downwards.
ATACAACATTGGATGATTGTGAATGTTTGAAAATCCAAATCTTTTGAATTCATTGATGGAATATCGGGATCAACCTTTCAAACAAGAGAGGAGACCTCGCCGGTTCAGAAAAACCTGGTGGGGTCAGCTCAATGTTGTTGGGGGCTCGTCCAGCGTCATGTGTGTCCATGACGCACTTTTTTCATTATGATGTCCATTGAACGAGTAATTGAAAGGAAAATCTCTGACAGATTTCTGAGGTCCAACTTCCAGAACAGAGAGCAGATGATTCGGGATCCGAAAAAACTTCTTTGGTCTTTGGAAAAACTTTGGGGTCCAAGTTGGGGCTTGTTTTGACATACATATATACATTCTTGATACACAAATATTTACAAGTTTTTTACAAGTATACATATATATATATTTTTTGAATTTTTTGTATTTTATGTTTTTTTTTGTTTTATTAGTGTTTATATACTTTTTTTTATTTTTATTTTTTATAAGATAATATTGAAATAAGTATTTTATTTATAGTAATATTTACATATGTTGATTTTTAATCATGTGGACCTGCTAAAAAAAGATCGAAATTTTGTACATTAAAGAGAGAAGCAATATAATAACTCTAATCACGATTGTAGTAAAGATTAATATATATTTATAAGTTATAATTATTAATGTTAGTGATTTTAAGAGATTATGAAGGTGAGAAGGGTGATTATATAAATAATTCGATATGATTTTATTCTGGTATGCAGTCGAGAATTGTGCTGTCCACACAATTCTCATCTACAACCAGATTTGGGTCAATTGGTATGCGGTACAAGTTGTTCAGCTCTGGAAGCACACCACCTTTGTGGAATTTAAAACTGTGCCAGGCTCCAATCGACATTTGATCGAATGCAGTGTCTGGCAATTGTGGCGATGGTGTGTTTCTTCAAGCCGATCAACTGTAACGCTTTTGTTGACTGGCTGGGCCAAGTACCTGGGACACCAACAAGGATTGTTGTGATTGTAATCTTGATCCCAGGATTGGCCGCTATGATTTGTTTCGCCAAGTCAGTGTAGTGGAACACGTTGGCCTCATGTACCCGATCGACGTTGTCCTCTTTTTCGTACGGGCACTTGATATCCACCAGGATGAGTCGATTTTGTTGTGGGAAGTGGATTTGAAGGTCAGGAAGGAGGCTGGTTGTTGTAAACTGACACTCCATATCCACATAGACTTTGCAATCCAGGTTTTGGCGGATTTGGGAAGCCACGAAGTGCAACACTGCATTGTGCCGGTAATTCCAGAAGCTTTCAGTGTGGAAGCATAGACAGAACACATGTGGAATGGTCTCGTCTAATGCACCACACCTACGGCAGATTCTGGAAGTAGATCCTGGTCGTCCATTTACCGGTAGAGTATAGGTGTTCACTCTATGGAGGATGTACCAACTGCTGGCAGACAGATCCCCATTGTACAGCATTGTGTTGGATCGGCGGGAGTCTTCCAATGCTGTAGCAAATCTGCCAGCACTTCCTTGGTCCTTCCATTGTTTGCCCCAGGATTGGTCCATGACATTGTGCAGAATGTGGCAAACATCTTTGCGGTGTTGCTTCTTGAGGAGAACGGAGGTGAAGTTTCCTCCCTGGAAATTTTGTGTGATTGACAGCGCCAACCCGTGCTCGTTTTGACGGAATTGGACATCAATCTGGTGCAGTGCACGCAATCTGGCAATTGAGTACCGAACTTTAGACCACCAGTTGGTACTGCCAGATTGAACGTTCCCAGAATTGATCCAATGATTAGCTGCGGATTGCGAGGACATGTTTGCTTCATTGGGACTGTCAGATGCAGTTCGGTGCAGTGACCATTGTGCAATATTCGTCGTTGTTTGGTCACTGCAGCCGAGCAGGTAATATGCACCAGCAATGGATTGGATGAAGTATTCATCGAAGGTTGATCTCATCCCGACACCTCCAGAGATCTTTGGAGCATAAATGTAGGCGTTGCTTGCGTTCGGAGGGATCCGAGGATATTTTTCAATAAAGTTCTCACGCGCATATCAAGACTGGTGGAGGTGTCATGCAAATCCAGAACGGGGATGTTGTAATTCCGGAATGCATATACCAGTCGGCTGTGCAAGAATGTCATATACGTGTGAGTCTTCTGCCAAGGAAGGAGGTCAGACTTGACAATCTTCGTCAGATCTTCAATAAAGTCATGGAAGAGAGTGTGCGGTGTGGCATATTGAATATTGGATGCCTGAGTGCCCAGGTAGACAAAACCGTCAGTTGGGTTGATGGTGGAGACGGTCTCTTCATACAGCTTGACGGGGATCTTCTTTGGAGTTGGGCAACTCATAACGGCACATTTTGATGGACGGAATTTTAGGCCAAGAATATCTCCGACTTCGGTGGCTATGTCTGCGGCACGTTGTAGCCAGTCAATTGTGAGAGCCGTCAGCACGATATCATCTGCATAGGCCAGACATTTGACTTGTCGGTTGGCAATGGAGACTCCAGCAGCCAGGTATTGTTCAATCGCCATCAGGATTGGGTTGATCCCGATGTTGAACAGGAGCATCGACAGAGGGCACCCCTGTCTAACTCCAATCCGGATTGGGATCTGTGGAGTTCTCTCGTTTCCACACGTTAAGGTTGTTGAGCAATTCCTGTAAATTTCCCGGATCATATTCGTTGTTCCAGCTGATGCTCCCATCTTGTCAAGAAGATAGAGAATCGATTCAACAGAGATGGTGCCGAACGCATCAGCAATGTCCAGGAAAAGGAAGTGGACCTGACTCTTCATTTGCTTGGTGTATTTATCAATGATTGCACGCACAACAAAGTTATGCTCAGTGCAGCAATTGAAAGGTCCGATGTCCTTCTGGAAAGGGTGCAGCAGCTCGTTCTCCAGGATCCAGCTTTGGAGTTGATTGCACAGGGCTGTTGTCATGATCTTATAGATGCAATCCAACAGTGCAATCGGCCGCCACGAGTCAACGAGGTGGTAGTGACCCTGTTTCATGGGTTTTGCAATCAGCAGCGTCTCATAGTCTCTCCATGCTTCCGGAATGCGCTTTTGTTCACAAATAATGGAGAGGAGATACGAGACACATGCTGACTGCGGGTCACAATATGACAGGTCTTTGTAGGTGATGTTTTGACCGGGAGCCGTGTCATCTTTGGATTTGAGGATGTCTTTGATTTCTTGGGTTGAAATTGAACGGAAATCAAAGGATTCGGCAGATTTGAATAACAGCTGGTCGAGGTTGGCGCTCACTGGTTTTGCGACTGACTTTGCCATAATATTCCGTGATGTGATCAATCTTTGGGGTGCAGTCCGCCACGTTATGTTGAGTTAAATTCCGGAAGGCTTTGGCGGGTGATTTCTTGTAAGTTGCAGCTGTGCTTCGCGGGCTCTTGGGCGATGTTCTAATCCCCTTGTATATCTTCTTTGCAGACTTTTGTCGAATATTATATACATATTGTGTGAAGATTCGCAAGCAGTCATCCACATCAGAGTCCATCATTTCTCGGAGAATGTTTTGGGCTTGGAGGACTCTGATTGGGAGTGTTGCATTTCTGGGGATGGAGCTTTCTGCACAAGCTGGATGTTCCGGGCTGAAAGCAAACTCTTGCTGGATCCGAGTTGCTTCTTTGCGAATCTGACCGATTTTGATTCCGCTTGGTGTCAAGTCTGAGAGCAGTTTCTCCATGAATCCGCACACCAACGGTCCAGAGTCTTGTGGACGGTTTGTTGTTTGGTGTGCTCTTGATACACTGCTCAGCGGGACCACTGGATTCTGGAGAAGTGTGAGTTTTGATATGATCTCACCCACATTCTCCAGAAGAGGCGCCAACCTTGGGTCTGGATGTTCAAGACAAGGATCGAGGACGCTCACTGTTTTGTCAACAAAGTTGACATAAAACAACACCCATCGGCTGGAAAACAAGAACACTAGGATGAATAGCAGTGTTTTGTTGGCGATGTGGGGTAGTGATAGGTTGTGGACAATGTGTTGAGTGTTCCTATCACACATCGCCTTGCCAAGTGTTGGGTGGAGCGTATATGCACGTTTGCAATCGATTTTGGCAAACGCAAACTAGGTAATATGGGAATCATTAAATTCTAGAATCGCAGCGGAAAGAGCAGCGTCGTAATTGTGGTGAGTGCCAGCTCCACCGATGAATTTGGCAGGTTCATCAGACAGGAGGACTAGAGACTGTGAGTGCAACCGTGTGGCGAGAATGTCAACCTCTGTCAATGGAAAACCATAACAGAGGTTGGCCACATACGCACACACAAATGGACCACAATCGATGCCATTTTTCTGAAATAGTCTCTCATCTGGGCTGCCATATTTCTCGATGAGGGAGACACCACCAACAGCCGTCTGCTGTTGAAGGATTTGAAGGAGTTTATACACCATGGTGAGCGATTCTTGCCGGTATGAGTCTCCATAGATTGAGTCCAGAAGGAAGGCTTCTTTTTTGATGTTGTCCACGACTAAGAGGACCCAATGGCATTTCCGGATACAGAGGGGGAAGAAAATCCAATCGGCTGTGCTCAGTTGGTTCAAGTCAACGGCATTACGGTTCCGGATGGAACTGTCTTGGTTGACGAGGACATAATCGTCAGTTGAGCTCACAAAATAGGATTTCGTTCTGGACTGGAGATCCATGAAGAACAGCCGGATGTCGATATCGGAGTACCAAGCTTCAACGTTGACATCCAGGAGTTCAGTTGGCAGAGTGGTGGCTGTTTCTTCCTGGGGCGGTAATTGTCAACTCTGTCCATCAACACTGGGTGGATCACTGATGGGGGAGTCAACAGAGTCAGTGGACGAACAGAGGTCCACGAAATTGGATTCATTGGGCTCCTCGAGGATTGTCGAGAGTTGCCCTTCGGGTTTGACATCTGAATCAGCCGGCTGTTCCAGAGGAACAACCATTTGTTCCAGCACAACCCTTGGCTCCATTTGGGTGTCATATGTGACACAGTATTGGGGCGAGTCATCTTCAAAGACTGCAATGTCGCTACAATCAGTGGCGCTATGAATCTGTTGTGGCATAGATCCATTCGCCCGGTACTGAGTGACGGCAAGAGTCAACTGGCTGATGGAGTTGTCGTCAGCCGAATCACAGACTTTGCATACGTAAGCACGCAAGTCAGTGATTCGCTTGAAGTTAAAGACGTCATAATCATGAGCAAGGGTGATGATGGTCTCATGATATTTGGGATCATTGGGGTCAGCCGTGTAGATTTTGGTCATTGGTGGAAGTGCCAGATTTAGTGGGTTCTCCGAGGACTCGTCAAGTGTAAGGCTTTGTTCTGGTTGTTCCGGTGGAAAGATGCTCGTGTCGAAAGTGTCAGGGACGATTACATCGTGTATCTCGGGAGGAGGGCTGAGGCCAGCAAATTCAAGGATACGGTCTGGGACCGGTGGGATGTCCTGAATCACCATTTTCTTCTTGAGTTCTTCAAGGGGTATGGGAATGTGAACGAGTTCTTCAGGATCAGTGACCGCAATACCCGGATCTGTACTGGCTTTGATTTCTGTTGCGTCTTCCGGATTGATCACCACAATTGGACTGGCCTGGTCTAATACCTCGTTTGGCTGAGAAGCAGGAGTTTGTTGTTGTGTTGTATTGGCCAACTCCTCGCTCTCATTGATTTCTGTTGCATCCTCTGGACTGGTCAACACAGTTGGTTCCTCCAAGTCCAACGGGTTTTCATTGCAGGTGTCCTCCAATTAGTTTCGTAATATAATTTGAACTTTGCCTGTCTCCGGAGCTGCCAGACGGAAATTTTCATTTTTGAAATGCAATGATTGTTTGTCCCGCTGGGAGATTCTCATTAAAATGTAGACGGAAGAGTGCACAAGGTCTGATAGGTTGTTATATACAGTTCGATTGTATATTAGGTCTTCCGAGAGAGTCGGGAGGAAGGAAATGCAGAGTTTTGCGACTCTCTTTATACATTTCGTTAAGGGTTTTTCACGGAAAGACACACAGTCGGCATCCAGCAAGCAGAGACGGAGGGAATCGAGGCAAGCTCTGAGGATGCGGGTGGAGATGGTCCTGTAGTCTCCGTGTGACACTTGTTTCAAAAGGAGAGCTTCACGATAGCTCTGTTGAAGATTGTCCTGTGGATCCAAGTCCAGCAGGGCAAGCAGCATGCTGTGGTCAGCAGCTATATGGGCAATCTTCGAGATGCGAGCTGACAGAGGGGTGGTGTCTACAGGCTCGGTGAGCTGCTTAACGATGGCCTGTACTTGGTGTGCAAGTGCATTAGTGTGGTTGATAAGCACTGCAACTGAGAGGGAGATTGTGCGCGCGAGTGGAGGTGCAATCTCAGGGTGTGGAAGAGAGATTCTAATTTGCGGGCGCGTCATCTTCACCTGCTTCTTTTTTGCGGCCTTTTTCGGTTTAGTAGCACTCGGAGGGGGTACTTGTGCAGGCGATTCTAGAGTTTGTGCTGGAGCGTCCGCCACATGTATGGGGGCTTGGTTGGCTATGGGTTCTTGTGGCGGCACCTCTACTGGAGGTATGTTTACTTGTGCGTTAGGAATTGGCAGCTCAGGGGGTCGTGTGTCTACTGGAAGTTGCTCGCTAATGAGGGTAGGCAGTTGCGCGGATTTTCTGCGTCTTTTACTGCGTTTTTTGGGTTGTGTCGACTCGTCCTTCACTTCAGCACCTTTGGGGCCATGGATCCATGCAACACAGAATCCATAGCCCACATTGCTCTTGTTTTGGAAAGTCTGATCGTTGGAGAAAAGTTGCCACACTTTGATGGTGTTCTCTGCCATTGAGATTTGTTTTGCGTCCTTCCCTTGTCCAAGGTCCGGGTTTCCCCCCCCAGATTGGCGCTGCGATGTTCCTGGGCCATCCAGCGACGAAAAACGAACCCGTTTTTTAGGCGGGTGCGTCTCCGAAGCTAGGGATCGGTCTTTAGGGATTGGTTGCCCGAATAGTCGTGGTTGTTGTGTTGCGAGCACCGATTGTTTTTTGCTTTTCTCAAGAGCCAGCAGGGAGCTGTCTCCAAGCATTGGGAGACTCAGTCCATCGTGGAAGTCCAGGAAGTGGACTTGGTGAGTGTGCGGCTCCCAGACAGGTCTGATGAGGACGCGGTGTGTGCAGACGTAACCGTCATGTCTCGGGCTTTTGTTTGATATGCGACATGACCACCTTCGGATGACGTCATGGATTTTTGAATTTCTTGGTGTTCCACTTGTTTGGCAGTCGCATGTGGGGGGACTGAAGCTACGGATGGCTTCCCAAACTTGCGCCTCATTCCCGTCGCGTCATTACGCGTTGAACGATAGGTCGGAAGGTGGGGTTTGCTCCTTCCGGCCGATTGCGTAATTTGCGAATACGTCGGAGTGACGTAACGAGAGTTTTGACCCGTGCGTTGGATGGGGTCAGGGAGTCGATGCGGTTGTACCACCATTGAATTCCTTTCGTCATTTGCAGTTGTTTGATGGGTCGGATGACCTGTTTTGGGCAAGTTTGGATTTATTACGTCATAATTGGTTTTTTGAAGATAATTTTGCCCAGGGAAGTCCGATTGCGCTGATTTTGAGTTTTCCGGAATCCTCAGCTCAGGACGAATCTGTTGGAGAGTCCTTTTGAGGAAATCCGATGACGCTTCGATGTCCGATATTTTGACGTATCGATTTGAGTCATTTTCAGCTGATTTCACATATCTTTGCACTGGATTGACCGAATTGAAGGATTTTTTTGCGCTGGGATGGTCTCTCCATGCTGCATCCAGTGGGCCTGGATGTCCGGATTTCGAAATTTTGTGTTATTGGATTTTCGCCAGCTCGACAAACGTCCAAGGCACCTTTTCCCGAATAATTCGGGATTGGGAAGCCGTACGACATCGATCGTAGGAATCGTCATTGAGGGCTGAATCCAGATTTGTGGTTGAAAACCACAAACTCCGGATTCTTCCGGGTGATGTACCGGAAAAGCTGGTGCCGACACAGCTTTTTCGCCCTGGTGACCGAAAGGAGCAATGTTAACCAAGTTTCTTGGTAGCCCAGCATTGGTGCTCGCAGTCTGGTTGCAGGGTCCAAGTTAGGGGTCAATCGGCCAAGTGGTTCCATTTTGGAGCCGAAAAAGCTGATGAAATGACGGCTGGGGTCCACAACCGGCATCCACAACTTTTTCTGAGGCGTTTTTCACCGGGTTTTCGGTGATTTGTGACGTGGGCCGCCATGATTGATTATGCGGCAGGGAGAAGTTCGATGAATTTGCTTCGAGTCGCGCGTAAAACGCGATTCTGAGCAAATTTGCGGACTCTGGGTCGAGTTCGCGGATGGACAACTCGAACGAGTTGACCGATTGGGCCAGTTGGGGTGTCAAAATGACCGCCCCGCTGAGGCGCATCTTTTGCGCCGCCTCCGCCGATGATCCGATCACGGGACGTTGATCGATCGATCGACTATTCGAAAAAAACGATAATCGATCGATCGAATCTTGCGGGAGAAATTGTGTCGGGAGATGCGCCGGACCTTGGCGCACATTTTCCGCACCTGAAAACGCTGGAAAATGTGCATGTGACGCGGAGATTTTAACGGGAATGTGAGGGGTATTATAAAGAAAATTCGACATTTTTTAAAAATGGTTTTTTTTTGCGAATTTTTTTTGAAAATTATCTAAAACACCGATATTTATTTATAATAAAATAAAAATCAGATGAAAAAAACATAAATTTATCATATAAAAATTAGATTTAAAAAATGCAAAAATTTATATATAATGAAATTCAAAAACATTAATTTACATCAAGGTTAAGGTCATGATCTTGTAGATACAGTCCAACAGTGCAATCGGCCGCCACGAATCGACAAGGTGATAGTGACCCTGTTTCATGGGTTTTGCAATCAGCAGTGTCTCATAGTCTCTCCATGCTTCCGGAATTTGTTTTTTATTGACAGATTATGGAGAGAAGGTACGAGACACATGCCGACTGCGGTTCACAATATGACAGGTCCTTGTAGGTGATGTCTCAAAAATAGATGTCTCATTGTATCTATCATGTCATCAAATCGTGAAGCTCGCTCATGAAGTTTGGCAAGATTAACACAATCTTCTCTATCAAGCATTAAATAATCAAGCATATTAATTAAATGCAGGTAATCAACTAATTTGGTTGTTTATTAAAAAGTGGTCTTAGTTTTATAATTGAGGAGTGGTTTGTGAAGAACTCAATATCGATAAACGTATTGTATTTAGATAGGAGTTAGTGGTAAGAAGAATAGTTTACTGGCTCGTTGTTTAATAATTTTACAATCCCGAATTCAACTGTTAATTTAGATATTTCTTTTAATTTAGTTATGTAAGTTATAGATAATCCAGAATTTGTTCCTTTATCCATTATGACTTCACGTTTAATAGCTGTTCCACTTGTACATATAATTTAACCATTTGTGATTCACTCTTATATGATCTACCGTCCTTAATTTGAAGTTTTATGCTTTACGTATTTTACATTTTATTAATTTTGTAAAAAAATTAACTAATTATTTTTTTTAACAAATTATTTTGAAAATAATCGTGAAGCTAGAACGTTAAACATCAGTAAAAGATAAAAATATCAAAATTGAATTTGTGAAAAATTCTGACGTTAGAAATATTTCATGTACATATTTGAAATCAGCGTGTTGGAATTATGTTATAACAATTAAAATATTTGAGACATCTAAAAAATTTTTTTAAAATGTATACCAGTGTAATTGTTAGTATTTCCATTCCTATGGAGTATGATAAATATTTTTACTGTAATGCTAATTAAATATTTATCGAGTAACTAAATATTTAACACATACATTTATTTGAACATCGAAAGATAACAAGTACAATATTGGTTAAATTGTTAATCAGTCGTAAAATCGCTCTCGTCGGTGCTGTCGAATCATTTATTGGCACCTGTCCACCATAGTCTCAATGATATTGTGGTCGCGCTCTATTATCCGTTATCGGGAGCTTTTGATCGCTTCTTCTGAGAAATTTTGCTCTTTCATCACTTTGAGCCAGGCCTCTGATCTTTTATTCCACATTAACATCTCTATTTCGTCTAATATGCTCTTTATTTCGCTGATTCTTGCAATAATTTTGGGGTCCTGCAATGCCGGTAGATAATTCTGCGGTTTTGTTGTCTTTTCATATACCATTATGAATAGTTTTCATCAGCTTAGGATTTTAACAATCTGTTATCTATAATTTAGAATGCAAAATGAAGTTGTGGGCGTGCTCAAAAGCCAAATCCCGACTAAGCCAAAAAATATGTCGCGTTCCCCTCTCTTAACAACATTTTTGCGGATTCAGAGCCCCCAGTTGTTTTCTGAGATTAACGACAACTTGTATCGACATCCACAATTTGACTGTCACACAAATACTACTCAGAGGAAACGGAGGTGTTCCTTCGGAATGCCTTCGGGTTCGGACTGGTGACGAGTATCTTACTCTCGATTCATCTATACTCCGATCAAATCGTCTAATACACTCGGCTGGCTTCTTAAGTTCGATTATGACCTCTACTTTGCCTGTCATCAAAATATTGTGTAACATCAGTTTGAAAAAATAGAAATAGATTAAAAATAAACGTTAGATAAATAAAGGAAGACAAAATTAATTCATAAAAGTTATATTCAAGATGTAAATAATGCCTTTACAAAGTGCACATTCAAAAAAATACATATGTTCATGATATATAACCATTAGATAAGAAACAATAATAATAAATCATTAAAACAAGATGTAAATAATGCCTTTACAAAATGCACATTCAAATAAATACATATGTTCATGATATATAATGCCATGATATATAACCATTAGATAAGAAACAATAATAAATCATTAAAACAATAACTACAACTAGTGCTCCGGCGGCGATAGAGAGCTGGTTCGTCATCTCGTGTCAACGTGGGAACAGACGGTAGTTCCGCGTTCGTGCCGCGCTTCCGTCAACGTCCCCTCAAGTACAACAACAGTGTTTTCACCTCAAGTTACCGCGGTGGCCGCCCCGCACCTCACGTTGGTGTCGGGAGTGTCCGACATCCGTTACGAATTGCGCATGCAAAGTATTGTGAAATAGTGATGTCGTTAAAATAGACTCTACGAAACTTTTGAAAATCAATGTGTTCAAAATTGTGTGAAAATGGGTGCGTAATAATAGCTACGAAAAGTATGTGTGTTGAGCGAAATTGATTCGCTATTTATACAGTGTTTCACCGTGTATTGCCAGCGGTTTTCGGGTGTGTCTATGCGTTTCCTGTTGTAAATAGATACCGATTGACACTGCTTATTTTTCATTACAGTTGTTAACAACTGTTTATTTTTTGTGAATCACATGTAATTGTCGTGATTTGTTGTGACGAAACTCGATTTTTCGTCATCAGTCAATCCTGCAACTGCAATCATTGCAGTTAATCATTTGCGTTTGATATTTGTTTATGGAAGTTTTATCTGATTTATTCAGCTGCAATTTGTTACACAATTTGTATCGTAACAGTGTATTAACTGGAGCTGGCAAAATATAGCGTAGCTTAACTTTTCGTGTGTGCACTTTATGAAGTATCTAACTGCATTGATTCATACACAACTGCTACTCGATTATATCTCGATTGACCGAAAATGCTCTCTTTACTAGAATGGTAAATGTCGCATTAACTAATTCTATCTCAATTGTGTAAAAGTCGAACTAAATGTATTGTTAGATGAATGTCACAGAACAACTGAAAGATTTCAAAAATACCCGTTTATGAAAAAGGGATGGAACCTGATTAGAACGACTTTTTCATAAATGTTCTGATGATCTAAATGCCGATTCGGAAGAAACTCACATGGCTAGCCCATATTAAACAATTTTGGTAAAATTTATTTTCGAGCTACCATCCATTCAATGATATTTGTCGAAGTAGTCTCCAAGGTTATTCCATAATAATTTTATGATTCTAATAATAACAAACGATTCTGGGTGTTCGTTTCGGAATGTGCGGTGCTCCTTACTTGACATCAATTATACCTTCGAAATTGCTGTCAAGAATATTTTGGACTTCGTTGGCTTTCCAGTCACATAACATCAGATCGTAACATCATAACATCATAATAACATCATAAAGGTACTTGGAGAGATGACTAAGTAATTCCAATTTTTAAGGATCCTACATGTGTAGCGGGTTCTCAAAGTGACTTAAAACAAAATTCGCTCTTCTCGTATTCTTTGAAATTCCTCGTACTTATCTTCAATTTCCTCCTTCTCCTATTGCAATCTATGTACCTCGTTCGAATAATTTAGCTCTTCACCCATTGTCACCAATTCGTCGAATCCTTCCATTACAACATTGAACTCCTTTTCATATTGATTGCTGCTCCTTCTCGAATCTGGATCAGTTTTGAGCTCCTCTAAAGTATGATTTCTGAAGTGTGTCAAGACCCTTTTCCAATTCGACTTCTTTTTCTTTCCCTCTTTCCATTGTTGTTTCTGATCGATCTTGACAATTTCTTCTTTCTCTTCACTCCATCCTCTCAATCTTAAAATGAGATTGGTCATCCATCAGCTGCTTCTCATCAAATATAATACGCTGTTGAATCGGTGGAATGCTTTCCTTGCTCCGAATCTTCTACTTGACGTCCTCAACAGTGTCGTTGGAATTCACAACACTCCTGGTGCTGACGGGGGGGAAATCCTTCAACAAACAAAACATTCGTGCTCACAAAATTCTCCATCAGTGGGAGGACATTTATGAAAATAATATCAAACCCGCGATTCCGGATTCCACTTGCCGTCACCAGAGCGCCGCAACCACGCGAAGAATCAGTGATATTGGTAAAAAATAGAGAAAAAGAAAACAATCGTTTAAAATCCATATTTATTTATTTAGCTCTATCATATTAAATATTTACACAGTTAAAATTTTGTAATACGCAACATCGATTTTTTTAGTTTATTCAAATAATTTTTTTGTCGGACCTTTTTTCTAATTAATTTTGGTTCTTGTTTTCGGTTCATCTTCTTTTTCTTCGATTTTTATTTTATAATTAATGATAAAGTTTTATTAGTGAATAGAAAAAAATATTTATCGATAAAAAATGGATGGAAAAATTGATTAAAATTAAAATTTGTTAATAATACTTCAATAATTATTTTTCTTTAATGAAGTTCGACATAGACAGCATGTGTTGCGCAAGACACGATTCGACCGCAAGTATACACAAAAGTTTTTTACACCTTGATATGGCTGACACATTCACACAGTTAAACTTTAAAGTCAGTCATCTTTACGATTTATTTTTTGTTAGGAAAACTCACAATCACAGCGCACTTGTTTTTAAGGTGATTTGAGTTGGTGAGTTAAGTATTTTATAGGTTCGTGATCTTTTGTGATATTGCAGGGTTTAACACGATGTGAGCGTTTTAACGTTCATTTTATTAAATTTTGTTTGTTGAAGAGTAAGCTATTTAATCAAAAATATTTCAAGGGACAGCAGGTAAGTAGAAACAAGTGAAATGTGTATTAATAGCACATTCACCTCAAGAAGTTTTAAATCGTACAAATTTCGCCATTTTCCATTACTTATAATTAGAACTTATAATATTTTAATTATCCCCGATATCTATGTGTAGTGTGCTCAAATACAATCCCCATATACATGAAATAAGTAGACTAAGTAAAAAGACTACCATATTTTTAAATAAAATATAATCCACGTGACCACGGATTCGATGGCAGGTATTCTGTCTTTGATTCTGTTTTGAATTTTCGGTTTCCTCATAATTCTGCCTTTAGACTATTATTTTATAATGGTTTCTTCCCAAAAAATTTTCTATTCCGTATAATTTAGTTTCGACAATTTTTTAAGCGGTAAGTATTAATTTATCTTTAACACTGTTGATCGGGTCATTGCTGGACACCAATGACATTGAACTGTATCCTTGTCGTGCGATTCAAAGATGAATTAAACCCGTAATCGATCGAATTAATTTTATTGTCATCAAAAATAACACAATAATTTTCCTATTAAATCCATATAATGCAATATCCATTTTCATTATGCTTGTAAAATAACCAATTTATCAAACTTAGGTGACTGATAAATCCGTTATTTTAGCGTTTAAGTAGGGTACTAAGCTAACGAAAACGTTTGATTTGTTGAACTTAGTAGTAAATTAATAGTGAAACATTGTATTAACTGTATTTAGCACAAACAATCACTAACAATGATTACTAAGGAAAAGATAAATTCAAAAGTTACGGTGATTTGACGATAAATAACATCTATCTTTTCCTGTGACCAGGTTGAATTTATAACGAATTCAATATGATTAACATACACAATCCTCTTTAAACCAGCAAGAATATGAGCGCTAATGTAGAGTACCCTCATTGTGCACCCAAAATGACAATCTACGACATTTTGAGCATCGCCGACAGCAATATAAAAGTCATCCAAAACAAATTCATCTTACGGAAACTTAGCATTACCAAGCTTACGTAACTCTTGCTTTTCCGGTGATCAAAGCTAAGTAACCGAATAAATCCTTACCGTAATGAATGCCGCCTTGTGATCGGTGTACTGTGCGTAGGGCAGGGAAAATTGAAAGTTCCTGACCCGTCTAGTTGCGTCACATCTAACTGATACCGTAGTAAACATTGGTAAATACTACGTACTTCAGTAAGACCTCTGGTGCTCTTCCTTGGATGATGCTTCCAATCGAGATCCTTGCTGATAATAACAGAGATAATAACAGATTCTTCGGACTTTCCATATTTACATTGACCCTCTGAATCGACGCCAAGCAATTCAGTATCTGCATGTCGTATACTGTTGTCAACTTTCTCTCCAGCTCCAATCTAAGTGTGCATATATTATACTATCACAATGAGGCAGAAACACACCTCTTATACAGGAAAACCCACGGAGGGACCTGTATTGCCCGATAAAAGTGTGGCCGTTTCATCATGATTCCCTGGAACAGGTGACGTAAGCGGGGTTGATTGTATGACAACATCCGTAAATCCACAGATGAATTTATTGCTAACAGACATGATGATAGAGCGTGCGCAGCATTGCTGCAGCACCATGATGCGAGTGGGAGGTTTTCAGGTCTAGAGCAATAAAAATTTAATTTTAATCTACTCTTGATTTTTACGAATTCCTTCAATTTTAATTGATTATTCGATTAAAAACAATGTTTACATTTAATTTCACCAATACAATTTTAATTCCAGTGATCGATTTAAACAAACTCAACAATAATAATTCGATCGATTAAAAAATAATCACATCAAAATAATGTATACAAAGTGAGAAAAACCAAGCAACAAATCATTAATTTTATTTATTGTAACTGAATGATTTTTTTTATTTTTATAAATAAATATTTTCAATTCAAAGTTTAGAAAAATAATAAAAAAATATGGAAAATAATTTCTATCAAGTGAATAAATCATTAAAAAATCCAAAATTTATCCAGTGGTATTTTTGCAATTCAATTGTTGATTTTCGTTTTGAACATCATTTTGAATTTTCTTTTCTTGTTTTTTATTTTTTTATAAATTCTCATCAAAACATCTAACCCTCGATTTAGACAACCACCTCAGAGTACCGCAACCACGCTCTATAGTGTCGTCTAATATAGTACCGAATTGATTTTCGTTATTGATTAAATTATGTACTATAAATTATTATATACTACTGGACAAAATATTTGCAATTACATTTTCGTGCATTTTAAAAAGTTTTAAGTAAATTATTTCTTTTTTAAACTGAAGTCAACCTATTGATGTATTATAATATACATTGACACATTTGTTTGTTTTAATAGTTTATTAGATAATAATGAATTTGTGTATTTTTGTAATGTTTTTTTGGCCACATTTTTGCACTCGTTTAATTTTTTTTATTAGTAATAAAAGTAAAACTAAGTAACATTTATTATCGCAATAATGCACCATCATTCTTTAATAATAGACACACATTTTCTTTAAAATGTCTATATAAGTTTGATAAAATACCAAACTCTTCATCATTGATTTTATCCACTTCATGACAAATTCCAGACCATAGTGACTCTGCCATCAAATTGTGGACCATTATAAAATCTCTGCTTAATAATACTCCAGACTTTCTCTGTAGGAGATAAGTCAGGGCTATGAGCTGGCCAGGGTAATATGTCTACTTTTTCAGCAGTAAGCATCTCAATGGTTTTCTTGCTTGTGTGCCCACGCGCGTTGTCTTGTTGGAATAAAAATGAATCTATTTCATTCTTTAGCAACGGAAATATATCGTCCTTCAACATATCACAATAGGAATTAGAATTAATGGTGCCTTCAACTCTTCTACTAAGCAATGGTCCATTACGGCTAATGCAACCCCAAATCATTATCGAGCCACCACCAAACGGTCGTCTTGCACGCTGTGTCCATGACATAAAGTTATCGTTGCCGCCGAGAGAAAAGCGGCACTCATCAGAAAAAACAACTTTGTCAAAACCGACATTTTCAATAATCCATGACCGCAGTATTTCTACTCTTTCGGCCTTCTGATTGTCTGACAATTGTATCCTTTGACATTTCCTACGATAACTCAATCCCATTGAACACATACGCCTTCGTATTGTGCGGGTGGCCACATTGTTGGACAATATATATCCAATTGCCACTGATGTCACTTTTTTATGACCCTTTTCTAAAGACACTATAGCTACTTTAATTTCATCAAAAAATTAAATCAAAACGCAATATTTTCTTGAATAATTTTTATTAACATTCAACTTTTTTTATATTGAAAATTTCGATCAAATCAATTTTTTACTCTTATGAGCTTTCGATCAATTGAAATTTTTTTTAAAAGAAATTTTCACACCGAGAAACTTTTGATCAATTCAATTTTTACACCGAGAAAAAAATTTTTTCAATTTTGATTTATTTCAACTACACAACAAAATCGTTCATATAGTTTTAATCACGTTTACAAAAAAAATTCACAAGCAAATAATAAATCCCATCAGAATTTACTGGAAACATAAATCATCAATCAATTTTCCACTTCGCCTCTCAAAAATGTGCCGAGACAGACAAAAAAACAGCAATTCATTCTTTAAACCGTTTACACCTACAATTTTACACTCACATCAAAAACTCATAAAAAATCGATAAATAACCGAACAATTCGAACGCTCGCAAATTCCGCACAAATATCAATCAAATCTGCACAGTAAACCAAACAATACATGCATTTATTGTAATTAATTATTATTATTACTAGAGCGCTCGGCCCGCTTCGTGGCCCTCTCTTGCCGGGGGTTCAATTTTTTTTATATTATAAAAGCCCAAGTAACTCACTGCCTGCCTCACTGCCTCACTAACGCTGTAAGGTAAATTTTTGAAATGATTTTATAATCAATAAAGAAATGATTGTATATTAATAAATAAATATATATAAGTTATATAACAGAATTGCCGCAATTAACGTAATTAATTCAATAAAATTAAAGAATGAAATTAATGAAACAGACAAAATCAAAAAATAAAAATAATAAAGACAATGAAACGGCAATTACTACATCTTTCGGGGTTCTTCCACAATCAAAATTAAATAAAATATTCGAATTGGTATATAAAATGATAGCAAATAGTGATTGTGCAAAATGTTATCAAATAGAATAAAGGTAGGTGTTTTTAAAATATTGTGTGCGCGTAAAAGTGTGTGTCGTGTGTGCAGTGTATCGGTTATTTATAGTGTGCCGGATATATATACTACCCGACACACTCGGGGTTTTTTATCTCGCTTGATTACGTCAGCGTTAGTGAAGCAGTGAGTGACATGGGCTTTTATAATATATATAATAATTATTGATTGTAATTATGTCGATATTTTCTTTATTTTAATCTCAAAGCTTTTCGTTACTCTGTAATTAGTTTTATTTTGGACCATCAATTCTTTCTATTTTTCATTTCATTTTTGCGTTGATTTCTTTTATACTATCATTTTCCTCACGGATCATGTCGTAAGAAACTCTCCCAATAATGAAAATCGCTGATGTTTTCGTAGCAGTTACCAAGTGCTTGTAACTTAAGCAAATGTCGTCTCCACTATTTTCCGATCCATCAGCACATCGATCTTATCTTCAATTTGTTCAAGTTCATCTTGTGCAGGATGCAATATTTCTAGATTGCTCTGCTTTTCGTTTCATTTTTGCGTTGATTTCTGTGATATTCACACTCGTCATCATCTGCACCATCATTCAATATCGATATCAGAAATTCTGTTGGTTAACACTTTGAGTGCGATGATATTCATATGTAATACTCATATGAAGCAGACGTCTGCGTCATGTCGCACTCAAAGTGTTAAACTATGATAAAAGCCATCAAAAATTTTATTTCATCTATAAATTCGAAACTTGACAAATTTATGAACAATTTATATTAAACGGAAACTAGCAAAAATACCAAAGGAACACAATAACAAGTTTCACAATTCGCGAAATAATTCAAAAACCTTAGTTTCCACTAAACCATTTCCATAGTCATTTCCACATTAAATTTAGTATAAATTTCAGTTTATGTTCATTATTTCGAATCAAAATTTCGTCTTCTATCTATTTATGTCATAACAATTCATCTATTATATAAAATAATCAGATCTATTTGTGTACGAAGCAATTTACTAAATACTATACTGTATGTATATTCGTTATCATACCGAATTTATCAAACATCAACGAATAAAAAGTAAATTTTATTTTGAATATGATTAAATGACACCTCAACACATGACATCTAATCGCATGACATCTCATCGCATGATATTTCATCGCATGACATTTCATCACATGACATTTCAATACATCCAACTCAACACATGACACTTTATCACACGACTACTTCACGTGACATCTCATCACATCGTGCAGATATTAAAACCATTTTAACACACATTTTTTCATGACGCCTCAACACATGGCATCTCATCACATGACACTTCAACACGTGACATCTCATCACATCACACTTCATGACATTGTTAATTTAAAACATTCACGTTAGATCACTGATAAATGTTACCATTTTTATGGTACATTAAGAAATAACTTTAACATTTATTTTCATTTTTTATATTTTATCAAAGTTAACTATAAAGTAAGAAGTGCGTGATTAAAATATTTAGTAAAAGTAACAATTATTACATTAAGTTGAAAATTTTAATAAAATTAAGAATCATTTTACTTGAAAAATTGTTATCAATTTAAATAAATTACTTTACTTTGACAAAAATATGAAAACAAAATTATAAATACAAAACAAAATTAATCACACTGTTAATTTCAACACATTTACATTTACATCACCAATAAAATATTTATAAAAAATAATGACAATTCTACTTAAGAAATATTAATTAAATATATAAATATATTAAAATAAATATATTAATATTAAATATTTATTATTAACACAGTGCTCAATTCTTTTAGTGTTCAAAATTAAGACACGAGAAACTGCTTTTAGAAATGACAGTCGGTTTGCTGTTTCATAATTATTGATCATCGTCTCTAATCTTACCTTCAACTGGCAATATTTCTTTCTTGGTAGTATTACTTTTACGGAACTATATTGAAGAAATAACATGTGTTGATTCAATTTATTTTATGAGGCCATTAAGAAATTTCCACTGTGGAATAAAGATTTTAAGCCTGTTCTCCCGATTCTCAGGTTGCCCCGAGAATCGGACGGAGGTAACAGTGTTGCGCAGGGAACTTTTCTTGATTTGCTGGGCTCTTTTAAAATTGATTCGCTGCCGAAAATCAATATTGACAATTTTTTGACTTGAATTCATTTAAATAAACTCCACGAGATAAAAATAAGCCAAGACCATATTCAAATCGATTTATTTATTCATATTTCAAAAATTTCGTTTTTCCATCATTTGATTCAATAAAACAAATTCTTTTTTACAATTTTTGCATTTAACTTTTTTAAAAAAGATAAACTATTAAAATTATTTTCAGACTAAAATCAAAATAAAATAAATCAATAACATAAATATAATAAAATAAAAACACATCCCCAACACTAATATAAAGGTACTATTTCTCAACATAAGACCCTACACTTCTTCTAACGATCAATAAGTTCCAAGAAAGTATCTTTGTAGAAAATAGAACAAACGTCTTTATTACAAATACACAATCAAAATTCAAATCGAATCAAAACTAACAATTTATTATAATCAATGGCGACTACAACTTAAATTAAAATCAGACGACACTAAAAAATGTTACCACTTATTTACACGATGGTCAACAAATTCCTTGTCATAAATTTCACAAAATACCGAAAGTAAAAAATTAGCTCCAATAATATTGCTCACAAAATCAATCAATAAGAAAAATTTGAAAGTGGTTACACAAGTATCGCGTCTCGATCTTCAACACGGCGAACATTGCCACGATCCTGCAGACCTTGAACATTCCCTGGATGAACCCCTCGCATACGAAGGTGTGAGTGAGGCTTGTGAAATTGTCGTGACTCCGATTTGCATTTTTTTCTCAAACTGCTATCTTCTAGTGCTTCTTTCCCTTATGTGGATGAAATATTGATTTGGCGGTTTTCATAAGATAAGGATCTTACAGTTCGAGCACATCATTGTTTTTCTCTCGAATTCAATATGGCCGCAATTTGCTCAACAAATCGAAACTGAAAAATAGTGAAGGATTTCAGATCCAAATTCGACTGTGATACATGGTGTACCTAATAAGTACCCGGATTAAGTAAAAAAGCAAAATAACAGGAGCCTCATATTAGAACATAGGAATACTAATCATATAAAGGTACTATTTCTCAACCTAAGACCCTTCACTTTTTCCAACGATCAATAAGTTCCAAGAGAGCATTTTTTGTAGAAAATTGGTGGTTTCTCCTTCAAAAAATCCTCCACGCACTGACGCAGATCATCAGAATTTTCAAACTTTCGCCTCTCAAATATCTTTTCATGTTACTAAATAGGTAAAAATCACTCAGTGCGAGATCCGAAATGTTTAGAAGGAGATCCAGCAACACATCCACTTTTCGAAATTGTTTTCATTGTTTCGGAACTTTTGTTGAGGTGGTTCAGTAACCGGATAATGATGTACAAGACGAATAAATAATCTGTGATTTTTTGTTAAGGTGTTTCAAGTAACCGGATAATGACAACACGAATAAATAATCTGTGATTAATATGGACATCAGTCCAGATAGCATTAGAAAAGGAAAAAAATTAGTTTGATGAATAAATTTGAAAATATATAAAAATGAAAATTATTAAAAAAATATCAAACGACATCATCCTGGTAATTTGAATGATATTTGCATTTTTCTCAAATTCGATAGTCATATGTAGCAAATTTTTTTCGACTTGATCGACTAGACTCTGATGCCCGCCGATTTTTCTATAACAATTTGTCCGGAATAACGGAGTTCAAATCCACTGACATACTTGAGTTCAGGAACCAGTATACTGATGTTCAAAGAGAAATCCATAAAATTTAATTTTGGGACCACAATTAGACGACACTGTGAGTTACCGAGTTCGGCCGTCCCTATCCATAGGCGTTGAACTCGACTCTCTCTGAAGCCACCCGAGTTTTCACAAGTACCATAGCTATCCTGCCCATGCCAGATATTTCAACCGGCATCCCTGATGATCTTCTAAATTCATCCACGGCGAACGTCACCGTCATCCCGCCGTTTGATCTTGTCAGCAAGAGAATTTTCATTTCTCAGTCGGTCTTTTTTGGTCGCGATAGCTTGTAGAAAAGCCAAACACGCCTAAATTACAATATGCAATAAAAATTAAAACTATTATAACATTCGGTGAATTTAAACAACCGAATTATCATTCATCACAAATATATTTTATTTCATAATTTACGATTAGATTATCATACTTAAAAAAATTAAAAAAATTAACATTTGATTAATTTACAATGGCTGGCCTACTGTTTATCACAAAATCTAGCAAGTTTTACATGAATAATGGCTGAAAAAATATCCTACAATCAAATTTGCAAAATTAAAATTCTTTTAAACTTATATATAACGGATATCGTCAAGTAGTATCACTGATACTATTTAAATAGTATCATTAAAAAATTTTTAAGTTGGTGATACTATTTGGTGCTTTCAATTCCCATTAACAAAAATATCAAAATATGAATAAAAAAAGAAAACAAATATCAATAATACTTTATTCATTAACGATATCCAAACATTCTACATCATCATTATCATCTAAACAGTCTGCATCCTGATCATCTACATATTCCTCGGAAATAGACTCGTAGGGAAATTGATCAATCTGGTTTGAAACAGCCCAAGCCCAGCAAAACTTTCTACCATACACACCAGGCTTTGCTATATGCCAATCGTCATGGTTCGAACTAAATCCTGATGATATTATCGGTTTTCAATTCATTGAAAGAATCTCCGACCCATGAATTAACCAATTCCTTCGATGGTGATTTTGGATTACCATTTTTTGTATAAACAACAAAATCAGAGTTCTTCCATTCATTAATACGAAAATATATCAAATCTTTCAAGGAACGAAAAATTCCTATTTCTGCTTGTAGATAGATAGATAGTTCCGTTCTTTTCATGACCGGTTTTGCAATATGAGGTATCGTATTGTCGTTAAGTTCATAAGTTCATAATACAAAATATACTTCTAATCCCGCCATATGTAGAGCAACACCTTTCCATGGATATTATGCTTAGGAATCATCTTTTGCACACTTCTGTCAAGATTGATTGTCTGTCCATGATCTCTATCGTTTTGTATTAGCGAAATAATGTACTTTTCATCACCAGTGATAATTCGAGGCATGCATGACTTTCGGTGTTTGCTAGGGCTGGATTTCAAAAAAGGAAACCGGTACATAAAAAGTTTTTACATAAACAAACAATATAATAATTTAATATTTTTATATAAAAAATATAATTAAATAAATTTTAACATATTAATCAAATACAAATAAAAAGAAGATAATCATTTTCTTTTAAATAAATTTATTTTTGAATTTAGATTACCAAACAGTGCTAATAACTTGTCTGTATTTGTTTCTTAAACTGATTTTCCATGATAGTGTCCGAATCCGTCGAATATCTAACATTTTTAACACTTATACCCCGATTCAATTTTTTTGCAATTGATAAATTATCTAATTGCATCACGCTATATATGGAATGTTATATGTCATTCAATAGCTAATTTAAATGTCTATTAGACGTTATATTCACCCTTTTCTTTACTTACATATTTTTCTTTGAAATATCTTTATTATAAAATTGGGACATTAAAAACGGTTCATTATTTTTGCACTATACTTAAATGCACTCAACTTAATAATAAATGACATTTATTATTATAAAATACACTTATTTTATAAGTTCACCATTTGAGCACAATATGTCACACATATTTTCGTAAAATCTTGCATATAACCTTTGAAAAAGATCTGGTTCGTTTGTGGTCAACTTTTCTCCCTCACTTTCGATTTTTGACCAAAGAGACTGTTTATCCTTAAACTGTGTATGAAACGTCGATACGGCGACGATTGAATTAAAAATTAAATGTCCAAGAATGGTCGATTGCATCAAAAAACATTTAACTTTGTTTTCTAAATTTTCCAAAGTTTGGCTAAAGACGGCATTATTTAAAAGTTTATAAATAGTAACTAAAAAGTCTAAATTATCTTTTTTGGCAATAATTCTTTTTAAAATATTTTTAATGATATAATCTTTCATCCAAGCTTTTTGTTTAAATGAAATAATAGAATGAACATTAATGATTTTCTTTCCCATTTTAAGATAGAATTGTAAATTTAAATAATGACATAAATAATTCATTTTATTATTCTGATCACAAATCAATTTTTCAGTGCTGGCGATTTACTACCTGTTTTCCTTTCTTTTTGAAATGTTAATAATTCGTCATATCCAACTTTCCGCTTTATAAGACAAAGTGGAACAAAAACAACCATTTTGAAACTGGGATCTATAGAAAGAAAACTGATACAGGGTTATATACAACCCCTAACAGTTTTTGTGAACCTAAATATAAAAGAAATATGATAAAAGGTTTGATCTATAGATCTTGGACCCTTTCGTCTACGTACGCTAAATGTAATGAAAGTATTGATAAGTTAATGAATTTACTTCATAAAAATGGATATTCCAAATGGATAGTTGAAAAATTAACTCGTGAAACTGTCGATAAATTAATTAAATCGGAAAATGAAAAATCAAATACAATAAATAGCGACAAAAACAAAAATCAGATAAATAATAATTATGATTTTTGTGATCATTCATTTTATATTAAAATGATAACACTAAAACAAAGACAAATCAAAATCTTTATTTTCTAAAAATACAAAATTACAAAATTACTTTTTATATTAATTTTGTGCGCTTGC